>JBANCV010000089.1:0-39996 GCA_037040105.1 Amiota albilabris | reverse complement strand
GATGTACTAGTAGTGGTATTGATGGTGCTAAAAGTATCATTTTTAGTTTTAGTACGACGCAAAGTTCTAATAGCTCCTGTGGTTGAACATTGCTTAAATATAGCACCATTGGTAGTACCACGAACAGCAATTTCAGAAGTAGAAGTGGTATTACAGGTTGTACTGGATGTGGCAATGTTAGTTGCAGGGAGACGATAAGCTGTACTAGCTCGAGCGGTTGAGTCACGAGTACGTATAGCATCATTAGTAGTACCAGTAGTATCAATAATTGCAGTACCACCAATAGCTATATTAGATGTACTAGTAGTGGTATTGATGGTGCTAAAAGTATCATTTTTAGTTTTAGTACGACGCAAAGTTCTAATAGCTCCAGTGGTTGAATATTGCTTAAATATAGCACCATTGGTAGTACCACCAACAGCAATTTCAGAAGTGGTAGCAGTAGTATCAATAGTTGTAGTACCACCAATAGCTATATTAGATGCAGTAGTAGTGGTAGCGATGGTGGTAAAAGTAGCATTATTAGTTTTAGTAGGACGGAAAGTTCTAATAGCTCCAGTGGTTGAATATTGTTTCGATATAGCATCATTAGTAGTACCACCAACAGCTATTTTAGAAGTAGAAGTCGTGGACCAGGTGGTACTGGATGTGGCAATGTTAGTTGCAGGAGTACTATAAGTCATAATAAGTTCATTGGTTGAATCAAGTCTTGTTATAAAAGCATTAGTAATTCCAGTAGTATCATTAGTTGTAGTACCACCAATTGCTATTTTAGAAGAAGTGGTGGCACCAATGGTACTGGAAGTGGCAATGTTAGTATCAGTAGGATGATATTTTATAAAAACTACATTCTTGGAATCACGTCTTGCTAATAAAGCATTAGTGGCTCTACTAGCTCCAATGGTTGAATATTGTTTGGTAGATCCATTAGTACGATTAGTTGTAGTTGCACACACAGCTATATTAGATATAGAAGTATTGGTACTGATGGTACTGGAAGAAGTACTACTAGTTGTAGTTGGACCATTAGCTGTAATAACTCCAGTGGTTGCCTTGTTTAATTTAAAATATTTGGTAAGTTGAACTATGTTTGAAGCAGCAATTGTTTGTGTAGCTGTGCAACTTAAATTAGCTTCAATAGCAGCAGTGGTTGCCTTGCTCAATTTAATATATTTGGCAGGTTGAACGACATCTGAAGAAGTAACTATACCAGTGGTTGTCCTGCCTAATTTAACATTTCTGGCACGTTGAGAAACTGCTGTTGTAGCTTTACTTACTGTAATGACAGAGGTTGTAATGAAAATATTAGCACTGGTAGTTACCAAGAAATAAGTACCTTTAATTTCATCGGGAGTTGCATTGGAGGTGACGCTAGTAGCTGCAATAGCATCAGCAGCTTTCGTAGCACTAATAGGTGTAGCATTTAAAACCTTTAATGGTTGCATTAGAGATCTTTGTAAAGGAATTTTAGATACGTTATTTTCTCCATTGACCCTGGATGTATTCTGCACTTTGGCCGTACTCTTAATTAATTTACAATGGACTGCAGTTGATAATTCCGTTGGTACCTTTCGTTCTTTTGGTACCTTTGTTACTGGTGGTTTCTTTGTTGCTAGTGGGGCCTTTGGTACTGGTAGCTCCTGTATTACTGTTGAGCCCTTTGGTACTGGTTGTAGTGGAGGTTTCGATGGTACTGCTGGTACCTTTGCTTTAGGTAGCACCTTTCGTACCGATTTTATTGGTTGTGCCTCTGTTACTGGTTTTTTCTTTGTTGCTATTGTGGTCTTTTGTACTTGTAGCTCCTGTATTACTGCTGAGACGTTTGTTACTGATTGTAGTGGAGGTTTCGATGGTTCTGCTGGCACCTTTCGTACCGATTTTTTTGGTTGCGGCTTTGTTACTGCTGACATCTTTGGTACTTGTGACCCCTTTTGTAATAGTACCAACTTTGGTACCGGTAGCTTCTTTGATGATACTTGTGGTGCTTTTGTTTCTGGTGAGACCTTTGGTGACAATGGACCTAGTGGTGGTATCACTTGTCCTGCTCTATCAGAAGTAGAGGTTAAAGACTCTGCAGCAACTGTGATCTGTGTACCTTTTTCTACAGATAAAATTTTAAGCCATTTTGGTATAGATGGAATCACCAATGCTTCACTATCCTTTTTGCGTGAAACAATTGTTGGCGTTTTGACAACCGAAGGACGCGCATATGGTGTCTGTTGTACAATATTCTTTTCTTGCTTCATTGGTCTCGTTGCTGGTACTTTAAAAGTATTTGGTTGTGATAGTGATAATGGTGTGAGTGATAGAAATGATGGTTGTTGTGGATTCAGCAGTGAAGCGCTTGTTGGTATTGGTACCAAAAAAGATCCATCCTGTAAACATAGTTTGGATAAACCATCATTTGATTGGCTTGAATTATTTGATGGTATTGGTTTTTGCTCCATAATAACTTTTTTCACTTTGTTTACCGGCTTCTTCTGTTTTCGCTAACGTTCTGAACACAACTAACGTTTTGTTTGATAGAATGCTCGACTTGAATTGATGCAATGGATTCGTATAATCGATCGTGTCAAATAGAATTCTCCGACTTATATTGAACAATTGCCGATCGTCACCTCTTCGGTTATGGCTAAGTGCATTGCACGAGGTGCCGCAAGAAAGTATGGACGCACACAATAAGCTGTTGCCAACAGTCACTCGTATTACCATTGAAATAAAATATAAAAGTTATTTATTCAATTTAAAAGCTAAGAAGCTTGCTATAGCGATTTTGAGAAGACGCATCATATTGCATCCTCTATCAGTCTAGAAAAACACACATTTTTCTTTAAAAAAAAAAAAAAAAACAGACATATTCAATTCTTTGTTTACAATTTTATTTCCATAAACCAAATACGAATACATTATTTATTTCATAAGTTCAACACTTATTTATTTATTTATTTTATATATATGTATGTATATATAATTACTTTTTATATAACTTTTTCTACAATAATTTGTTCACAAAATAAAGGGGGCACTTGAGACTTAAAACAAAACAATGACATAAAGAACTACAAATTAAAATTAACAACAAACAGAAATTATTTAATAAAAAAAAAATAACAACAATAACTTCGACTTCACATTTCTTATAGGGCCCGTACACGGTCATGCATGTAGCATCATGCATTATCATAGTGTTAGTAAAATATGATACTCTCTCAATTCTCTCTTTGGCCATGCTGTCTCATTTACGCCTTCACAATGTAAGTACGTATGAAAGAGGCAGGTAATACTCACTTTTATGATATATATGAAGTGATCAGACGTGAGCGCTAGTAGGAAATATTTATGAAGAGCCGACTCCAAGTGAAATATTGGGAGCAAATTAATTTTTTTATCCAACATAGACATTATCGCCCTCAAATCTGCACTGTTCGAAAAATGAGTGCATGATAATGCTTCTATTACTCTTGATAAAATAGACGTACACGAATGCATGATGTATAACACATGACCGTGTACAGGCCCTATAACACCAACAGAGTATATACAATATCTCCTTTATTGGTATAGAAAGCTTGTGCGGCTAAACAAATTTGTGTACAATTTAATATAAGCTAAACCCAATGCAATGAAAGTAAGATATACCACAAAGTCTTTGAACCAATTTTAAATTAAATTTACAAGCTTAAGAGTTAGGAAGCTTTAATATGGTATATAGAGTAGATTGAACAGGGAGCTCCTTTTACATTATTTAGCAATTGTCCTCTTTAAGCACTGAATAGATGTCTATAGACTCAAGAAAATGCATGCTTAGGTTTTTCAATTAAAAATCCCAAAAAAATACTGGAACAGACACAATGCAATACTTTTTAAAGAATATAAATGTATGTATAAGCATATATAATAAAAAGTTTTCCTACTACTGCCATCCCGATCTCGATCTTTTGTATCTTCTATCACAATCTTTGATCATCTCGAAAAGCAAATCAATTCAGATACATAATTAACACACAATGTTGTCAAGAAATAGCCAATAATTGGGGATCTCCTAAATATCATAACAAATTTTTTGTCAATCTAAAAATGAGCACTTTATAACATTATATGTATACAAAACTATTGTACACCACAGATCAAAAGTTATTTTAAAATATTCTTGGTACTATCAATGAATACGATGGAAATGGAAAAATATATGTATTCCAACTTGGTTATTGAAAGAATGTGTTTGAAATATATGGTATACTAGCGTTGCCCGGTATGCGTTGCTACGCCCCCGGCGTGTTGGTAGCGCATGATTTTTACAGTCATTATTCATGTCACAATTGTACGCTGCCACCATCAAATCGGTTCTTTCCCTTGAATGAGTGAAACGTGATCGATTGGTAGAAGGGGATATCTGCAGCACAATCTAGTGGCGAGTTACAATAAAGTGAATTCCATAAAAGCCTTCTCCATGAAAACTTTCATGGTCGGCGATCAAAAGGTGACGTGGTTTATCGATCTCATATTTATGCGGACATCCATTTTTATACACATACTTATATAGAAGAAGATCACATATTATTTTAAATGAATAATTGATATTTCTTTCAGATGTGACGGTTTTTAGTATTGGATTAAGTAACTCATAGTGTATTCTCTAGATCTGGAACACCCGGAATTACAGATAAATGTGTATTTACTTCTGATAAAATGCATACATACATATATGTATATTTTCAGAATAACCTTCTATGTCTACAAAAAATATCACATAATGTGAAATAATACAATATATACGTATAATATATAACGACTTTAGTAAAGAGAAGGATAATCCTATATCATAAATCTTATAAAGTATACATATGTATATAGAAATAATCAACATTATAAGGAGAATCGATTAAGTCTGCCTATGGTTACACGCATGTTATGCTTTTAGTTTTTGAAGATACAAAACCACATACAACTAGCAAATTGTTGAGTAGGTTTTAATCTTCAGTTTGGTACAAAAAAATGTGGTATATTAGAATAGATTGAATTGGGTAAATTGAATAGATAACTCTGATACCTGGAGGGGATAGTTCTCATACAAAATTCACTTTTAAGCTGCTTACTTTAAGTATACATACATTTTTGTTTTTGGGTGGGTTTTAATCTTCAGTTTGGTACAAACAATTGTGGTATGTTAAAAATTCAGAGTTCTCCGATAACTGGAGGAGATAATCCTCATACAAAATTCACTTTTAAGCTGCTTACTTTAAATATACATACATTTTTGGTATTGGGTGGGTTTTAGTGTTCAATTTGGTACGAATAATTGTTTAAAACTCACAGTTCTCTGATAACTGGAGGAGATTAGTCCATATATAAAATTTAATTACAAGCTGATTACTTAAAATATACTTACATACATTTGGGTTGGTTGTAAGTTTCGGTGAAACGAAGTTAATGTTCTCTCTTGCTCCCAGTAAGTTTTGAATTATTGGAGGACGAAACAAAATTGGTTGAATTTGTAATGATAAAAATCTGTATTAGTCAGGGAGTCAATGCGTGAATCCAAATATCAAAGTATCAATAAAAGGATGCTAAAAATTACAATAACTATTAATAGTTTATATTTCATGAAAGGTGTAAAATATCTTCACTAACCTTATTTCATGTTAATCCAAGTTTAAGGATTTAAGGAAGTCAAGAGCCGTTTTTTTCTATGTTATATATAAGCTATTAAAACTGGAATTGTTCACTGAGCCTCAGTAGTAGTTGTCATTATAATTATTATCGTTTTCGTTGCTGCTTCTGCTGTCTTTATTTATGCGCTGATGGTGATGTAATTGGGATTGTTATTGGCTGAAACCAGTTTTTGGACAGTATCGGCGACCGTGTCCACCAATAGATAATACATTTTCTACATATTGCTAATCAACATGGAACTCGGTACGTCGAGGTGTGCCTTCACGTTTCTCGGCACGAAACACATTACTCATGCCGGACACACTTGTTACTCCACGTAGCCCGGTGTTTTGAAAATAGATCAAAAGATAGCTTTCGCCATGTCGAAGCTCAACGTCATCGGAGAAATCAATTCGTACACTTTCTTCGTTGGCGAGTCTTTGTCGTCGCAAACGCTGGCGATTGTGATGTTGATGCCGCCCATGTCGGTGTACTGCAGGAGTGTCGAAATATTGATCTTCTTCACCGGTATCAGGCGAAGATGGTGACTCAGCTTGATTGACATACTCATAAGCAGCATAATCCGTTAAACTGCTGTAGTCAATACGATAAATGCCAATCCAATCATGATCACGTTCCTCGTAATCAAGAGGTTTCTTATACTCGACCGTATTCTCGCTGCCAATACACCAGACATCAATAGGTGTGAATGTGACAGAATCGGCTCGATGATTCGGATACATTTTTATTGAAAACTCACTCGTCACGGGCTTGTGGTCGCTGATCGTGTATCCCGGATGCGACTTATACGAGCGCTGCTCTATGGATAAAGCCATGTTTGGCTGCCGATTCAGCGGTTGTACAGCGTACATAATCCGATCAGTCCATGCTGGCCTCCGCTTAAGATCATATTCAGATGTGCCTTCTTTAAATTTAAAGGTGGGTGGAAATGCTGGCAAACGTTCGTGCATGACATGGAAAGCATCTTGTGTACATTCGCGTACATACACAAGCTGATCACGTTTGATAAGATGCTCCAGACTATGGTCATCTTTCAGAGCATCACATACTTCAGCTGGAGTGTCATCACCTTTCAAACGAAAATTTAAATCACCAAACCAAAAGACATAATCATGATCGAAAATCTCACGATACCGTGCCACATGATAATGATGATGTTCTAGGATCTGTTTGTAGTCCTCAATGCGCTCATCCAAATGATGATCGTGTGCTGCCAAATGTGCCACAACAAAGACCAGGGCACAGCCATAGAGATTAAAGCGAATACTAACCGCCCCCTTGTTGCCCCAAATACCACCGAATCCAGTACGCGTGAACTCCGCTTCAATATCACGCAATTGCGGTATGTGTGGCCGCTTTATGAATAAAGTCAACAGCAATCCCTGCATTTGTTCGGTTTTAAATACAACATAGTCGTACTTACGCAACAGTTCCTTGGCCTTATGTGTCCAAGGGTCTTCCTTAAATAACCCGAGCACTTGTTGCTGCGGCTGCACATTCACTTCCTGCAGTCCAATGGCATAAATATCCGGTAGAACAAATTGGCTTGCACTGTCCGCCTCAGCGTGTAAGCCCAATACATCACGCAATGAAATGTTATCCGGAAAACGGCTACCAACATTCCAAGTCACTACATACACTGAAAAGTTGTCCACCTGTTGCCTTGTTATCGGTGTATCTAAGTCTATTGTAAGCAAAGCACTTGGCACGGTATCCATATTGCTGGTGCTGGAGGCAGCAGCTGATGGGTAGCTTAAAGCAATTGGGTCAGTGGCAGCCGCTGCTTTCGAAGTCCTTATCGAATCACCACCAGAGTTCATTCCTGAGATTTAATTGGTCTATGTAATTATTAAATTATGATATAAAAAAAAAAAAAAAACCCAAACAATATGGTTGGTATTTGCTTTCACTATTTATAAATTTAGCGTTCCTTTCTTGGTTTGTTGATGAAATTTTGCGTTGATTTTTGTAATTGCGCGTTATGAATATTAATTTCAAAATTATTACTTTTGTTGTTGTTGATGTCGTAAGCGTTAGTTTTATTAATTATAATTATGCAGTAATCATCAATCGCTTCACTCGCTCCCTCGCCGGATATGATAAATAAAAACAGCTGCTGAATTTGATGGTGTCTCAGCTATGTTTCTTCATTTGCATCACCATTTATGAATGACTAACAAACAGCTGACGTGAAATAAGGAAGAGCGTAAACTTGTTATCGCTCTTGTTGTTATCGATTACACGCATTTAACTGATACGACCCATACACGGTGAATCAGGACTCATGAATCGATTGTGTACGTGGGGATTCATGTTTAGCACACACTAGAGATCTGTCTGCATTGATGCACTTAGTGTCACTCAAAAACGATTGAATTCAAGTAAGTGGCCAGTCTATTCAGTTATCATAGTCTTTGCTAGCATGCTGTTTGCAACAACAAATTGTTATTGTAATTTTGAGTTTGAGAGCGAAAGAACAATTTTGATTTTTTTCTTTGTCGCATTAAGTCACACGAGTTTTTGTAAAAGAACAATTGTGTTTCATGCTAGATTGCATCGCACTCTATCCATTCATTTAGTTTGGTTTTGATTATTATTGCATGAGTTCTTTCTCAACCGCTTACATAATTCATTTACTTATTTTTTATATGATCAACTCAAACGCCTTTTTGAATGCATCAATTCCAGACCTCTAGCCTACACACGTGTGCATCATTGATTTGTTTCGATTTGCATAGTAAGTGGTTGCCCTAAAATATTGCGGACGATGATAGCACTAGCTGTGATAATTGTGAATCAATCCATGAATCACTGTCGGTGTCACTCACCCATACGTATTTCCCTAACACAATGAAACCAAGTATGGATCCTATTAAACTGAAAAACGCCAATAACCAATAACCGCCGGCACTTTTGTATTATCTATCCACATAACAATTAAGGGGAAATATATTTTTCCCATGGATATTCTGTCAACGGTTTTAGGATTTCAAAATTTATACAACAACAACAACCTTCCCTGCGAACTCAGAAATCTCATCATCAAATATCAGAATATAATATAAGGTGTTACATATAAATAGTATGCGCTTTTTTTTTTTTTTTTTACATTTTCTGAGTTCGCTGTTCATTCACAGCATCCTTTTGTAAACCATACAAATGTTTCGGCATGTTTTCGGACCTGTTTTACCTTTTTTATAGTAAAAAAGCATCACATAGGATAATTCATCAGATTTTTCACTAATTTCAAAACTATAGCCTGAAATGTCACATTGATACAATCGAATTAGTGCTGCACAATATAGGGGTATCAAAACCATCTAGTAATATAAAAAGTATCGGTTTTTTATATCAATACTACTCGTCTGGGTTTCCGGAGACGAGGGAATAAAAGACAATGAACATACTGATACTGCAGCAAAGGAAGCGGGTTGTGTTCCATGTATGACAGTCATCCTAGGATTAGGGCCTAAAATACATCTATTTCTTCCAAACATTCCATCCAGTTCCCTGACTCTGACGATCGTTGAACTTCAACTTTTGCTAAATTGAGAACGGGGCACAATCAGCCCACTTACTCATCTCTGCGACGGTAAAAGCCGTCCTTCTTGCCCATAGTGTGGCTATATTGTAGGAATCAAAGGCCTTTTAGAAATTTACACAAAACTTGAAAGCAATAGAAATGCTATGCGATCCAGTTATCCTAGGATCTTGCCATTTACATGGTTGTCAAACAAATCCAGTATGCAAATTTTAGTTTGATAGCTCAAAAAACAAAAAAAATTTACTAATAAGAACATGTCTTTGAGTAGGGGGTTTGTATGGGAGGTACCCCTCCTAGTGGTCCGATTCGGCTGATTCCGACAAACTCAAAATTTCAGTTCGATCGAACCATAAATAACAAAGTTTTTCTAATAAGAACATTAATTTGACCTTGGGGTTTGGATGGAGAAAGATTATTTATAAATATGTATATCATAATATCAGTGGAAGTTTTTCCAATGTATAAGTAGCATTGACGGAAAACATTGTCAAATGAAGTGCCCAATTAATTCCGGGTCGCATTATTTCAATTATCCGTATTATTTATCAATTGCAAGCTGTAGCATATGCTGACATAAAATTTATAACAATTTAAGTGGGAGGCAAAGGAAAACAGAACGATGGTGGCACATTTTGTGGATCAACTTTCATTAAATTGCTGGAAGCCGCCAAGTTCATTGTCCCACCTCCACAATCACTACTAGGCTGAAATATCGTTTTGTATAACTTTTTAATTGTTGATTGAAGCCTATCCACTAAAAAATTATTTATTTATTATACATTTATAGGCTATCTAAAATAGAATATAAACTTAAACTAAACGCTATAGCTACAGGGCCTTCCATTAAAAAATGATTTATTGAGACCCATCAATTGCCAGAAAGTGTATGGAATGTGCATTTGGTATTTAAGGCGAATTTTACAAAAAGAAATTGAGACAAAACATAACATTCACATGATAAAATGTGCCTGCATTTTGCATAATTTTGGAAGAGAAAGTGATGGAGACACTGATCTAGATTTTACAAATATAACAAAAGAAATTAATGATGGTCCAGTTGTTTCAAGAAATGTTGAGGTTATTGGAGATCTGTCACATTGCAATAGAAGCTTTCAGTCAGCAATAAATATCAGAAATGAATTAACAGATTATTTTTGGGAGTTTGGACACTACTTTTGATATTTAATTAAATAACAAGAATATTATTGTACTTAAATTACATTAATATTGTAATTTTGTATTTCTTACTTAACTCTATTATTTCATGAAACTTTAAATATAAACTTACCCTTGCACATAACTCCAACTTTATTCCATTCTTTATCTGTTATATATCTCTTCATGAGTGTCATTCCATATAATATGCTTCGGCTTTGCACAGCCGAAATTAAAGTTTCCGCGCAGCTTTTTTTTACAGTTCTTTATGAAAGATGCCCCACAACCCTCGATCCGGTCCTATATGTAAGAGTATATAGTACAAGATAGAGATGTGCAATGATTACAAAAAAGGTACATTTTAAGTATCTACTCTCAAATATGTACTTCATTTATGTACATATGTATAAAGATTTTTTTTTTGCATTTAAATTTTATTGAAAAACTGCCAAAAGATGATGAGACAATTACTGAATTTGCTCAGGGAAAATGATTTTGATTCAAACACGGGCTATTGAATAAGTTTACGGTATTGTGTGCGAATGTTATATTCTCAAAGGTAAGTCGAAAGTGTAATAGCGTCTCAGTCTTCTCGTGTGGCAGCTGTTTTCTAATAGCTATTACGTTGTTATACTTATCTAGCCTGTGCGATTTTCTCTTTTACTGTTGGAATGTGAAAATCTCGATGTAATACTGAGTTTTTAACATAATAAAAGGGGCTTTGACAAACCTTCTTAGGACCAGCGACTCAAATCTTAGTAGGATTTCAACATTTGATTCGGCAGCAGTATACCAAAGTCCACACCGATTTTATAATTGGCTTGTAAATAAGTAATTTGCACTCAAGATAAAGTTTAGAGAGAGACTGCTTAGTGGCTAGTTTAATCGAAGTGCCCTCATAGTTATTTGTTTTCGTTATGAAATGCTGTGCTATTTCCATGTGCGTTTTCTATCAAGTTTTTGTCCAATATAGTTGACAACATTTATCTCCGAAAAATGTAACTTGTGGACAGTCACCTCATCTAAATATAATGTGTTTAGATTTATCAGTATTTAACGCAATATCATAGTTTTTAAACCATGTTTGTATACAGAATTGAGTGCAGCACACTACTAAGATTGCAACCAAAGTATGTATGGAGCTGGGAGTAAATTTTTGAACTTATACAGCAGCCAGACTTTATTAAAAGTTTGCAGAATGTCATGAAAGATAGCAGAGCAGTATTTTGCTAACAATTCGATGATAATTCTCTAGGATTCCATGTTACCGAAACCTAAAATGGTGCTGAGAAAAACGCTTTTCAGTATTTTCAAGAGTATAGCCAGACTTTCTTTTATATATAAAAAAAATATACAAGTTTTATTAAAATATATTATCGCCGGCATATAAATTTTATTTAAAAAAAAAAAAAAAAAAAAAAAATATAAGGATAAAAATAATACAATATAATATAATAATAATAAATAAATTTAAATTAGAACATTTTGCGCTTCGCTTTCACAACATTTAATTAAATTTACTTGTTGTCATTTGTGTTTTTTTGACTTTTTTATTATTGTTTTTGTTTTATGTTTTGTTGTTTTCTTGTCTTGTCTTTACTTTTATTTTTGTCATCATCATTATAATTAGTTTAGTATTTATGTTTTTTCTTATGTCTAAAAAATGGTAAATTTTTGTGTCACCTTAAATCAGATCAATCGGATCGATCAATTGATCTATTATCAGGTCAGGTCAACTCTCAAATAAATTATAAAAGTTTTGATCAATTCAAATTTAAAATAAAGAATAGAAAATAAACTTCTTTATACTGAAGTGTAGTGTAAATACTCATCATCATCATCATCATTATCATATTTTCAATTTCAGTCAACAATTTTCGTTGTAAAAAGAAATTTTTTGTTACTTTTTTTTTATCATAAATGATTCATTTTAAAATCATCCTCTTGCTTATATTTTTTTATAATAGATTACAATATTAAATCGCAATGTGAATTAAGAGATATTGAAATGAATTCTTGGTCTCGTTCGTCTTTACTTTAAAATCATCATCATACGTTCATGAAGTGCACTTTGGATATTGGAGGAAATAAAGCTTTTTTCTAAGTAGTTTCTAACAAATATTGTAATTACACAAAAAACTTATAAAACAAAAAAAAAAAAAAAAAACTTACAAAAAAATCTAACATTAAAAAAGTAATAGCAATTATTTTGGATGGTGTTGGATTTTTGAATTCATGTCCAAGCTTTTGTCTGATTTGAATTGTCTCTGTGTTTGATGCGTCACAGTTCAATTGTATTCCGGTTTTGGAAAATAGTCAGGCACAAATATATGTATTATGATGCCTGTAGTCATAAGAGCGAAATAGAATATGACAGCGACCCACCAAAGTATACGTTCCCAGCGACGAACCTCGAGATTGCGCAATACACCAATGCCAACAAGGAGGCCAGCAACAGCGCCAGATAAATGCGCCATATAACCGATTTGATCGTGTTGATCGGTCAGGTGACGATAGATCGATGTACCCAAGTCAGTAAAACAAAAAATTAGAAACACAAATAATTGCACAATTGCATATTCCATTTCAGAGTAATTCTGTGGATAAAATTTATAGAAATTAATATACATATCAATCGATCAATCAATCAATATATATAGCACATACCATAATAATTGTTGCAATGTGAGCAGTAATCAAAGCATAAACACCACCAGAAGCACCGGCAAGAAATATACGTGGACTTGTCAATGATGTGCCCATCGAACCTGCCAAGACACCAGCCAAATAGACCAAAGCAACACGCCACCAATGGTGAACCAATTCAAGGGCAACACCCAGAAATATCTGTATGATTAGATTCATAAAGAGATGCATTATGCCAACGTGGACAAACATGTAGCTGACAAAACGCCAAGCCTCATAACGTTTATATGGATTATAGATGAATAGTGTGGCCGCTGGACCATTGGTACTTTCACCAATGCGATTATTATTATTTGGATCATCTCTATGGAATCGAAATTATATATTATTATAATTGTTGTTTAAATAAATTCTAATAATCCATTAACTCACTGAAAATGTATGACATCAACCAAGAACATTATGATTTCAACAATTGAAAAAATCACCATGGTTAATGGTGGTGGACAAATGGACATTTGCTTTTCATAGGCGCCATCTATAAATAATATAAAAATAAAATATCATATATTTTGTATTAAAAGATCATATCAATCAATGATTTATGGTGTATGGTGAATTCATACTATGGATTATGAAGAATGTTATGTTATAAGTAACGAGACTTACCTGGTTGATCACCTTCGAGCGGTTTTGGTGGTGGTACGACCATACGACAATATTTAGCTAATAAATTACGCACCATCCATTTGTGATGCAAGGACATTTGATAGAACTCCTCAAAATCCAAATGCCCATCATTGTCTGTATCCGATCTTTTCAAGATCTGTTCGGTTATATATGCCGGAATGTCCCGACAGAAACCAGCTTCAATCAGACCTTTCAATTCACGTGTGCTAATAACGCCATCCCCATCTGAATCATGCTAAAAATATAATGGCATAACATTAATTTCGGTGTACCAAAGCTTATACATATTATAATTATTTGTTCGATTGATACAATTTCTAGATGTCTTCTTGTTTTGTAAGGTATTATACATACTGTTCTGTTTGAATAGTTCATATTTTTAATATTTGTCTAAAATATATATATAAAAATTATGATTTACAACTATTTTAAAGTCAACTTTCGAAACTGTTACTTAAAACAAATGAAAATTATAAAGAAATCAATGATGATTCTTTTCGAATTATATAATATATGGGCACAGAATCACAGAATCAGTAGTAAGAGAATTCCTATTGAAATGTAAATCTAATCTGATAATAATCTGATTCTATCAAGTTTCAATACTCTAACTTAATGAAATTAAAGTGATTCTTTTAGTTTATCTGTAGAATGATATATGGGGACGACCACTTCCAGCAGTCAAGGAACTTCGGTTGATGTATGTACAACACCAAGACGTGTCTGTCTCCAAATTATATTCTCTGTGAGACATGTTTACAATGCTCCATGAAGGAAATCATTTTCAGTATTATACAAGTATTCGTAAAGTTGATAAAAGGTGATTATAAAATCCCCAAAAACTTCAGGTTGAGCTCCAACAAAATTTTTTAATTCATCATTGGTTTTCTTTTCCTATTATTGCATCATATTCAATGTTATCCCTTCAATTTATCATAAATCACAAAAGTTGTTCTATTTTATTGATAACATGGTAAAAAAAATGGGGCATACCTATTTTTATCTCATATCTATAGTTTTCTTCCTTTCAATGTCCTCAATGTTATGTTGTCCTTTTTGATATTTACTTATTTTTCTTTTATTTTGGATATGTCAGTATATAAATCATCTTAAATGACACAGAACAGAAGAGTTAATTTCAGAAAATTGAGAAACCTCGACATAATTTCCATTCTCATTTTTGATTTGTAATGAATGACAAACGTTATTTAGTGTATGTGAATATGTAGTACATACAGATATTTCAGCAAGTATCATATTGCATTACACTTGATACTTAATATATCCAAATAAGGATTTATCATTTAAAATTTAAAAAAATAAAAAAAGTTTTACACATGTGGATAAAGAATTCTTCAAGTCAAAACAACATAAAAGGCATTTCGATAACTCACATTATAGTACAATTGAGGAAAATCTAAACATAGAGCTACAACTAAACTAATGACAGTTTTGGTAATAAAGAAAAACGACAAGTTTAATTGAAAAATAAAAGTTGTCTCTATATACTATAAACATGAATGGATTTCTTAATACTATAAGCTGTTTTTATGGGCAATCAACTCCCAAATCAATGCAATGGATAATATGTTGTAACAACAAAGTGGAATGAACATAAATGATTTTATAAAATTAAACTTTCTTCAATGTGTAAAATGATTTTAACTGCTGACTTAAGTCAAGTCAAATCGAATTAATTGTATCAAATATTTGATCACCATCAACATCAACATCATCAGCATCATTCTCAATGCAATGTAATATTTACTACTTATTTATTGTTTTTGTACATTGGACCTGGCAGATTAACTAGACCTCTGGCCTGCAGTACATATAAGAAGGTTGAAGCGGACTCTTTATCCCATAATATTTATAAATTAATAAAAAAATAATAATTGGTAATAATTAGTTTTAGTATTATTTAATAAGGATATGCATTATATTCAATTTAAATAAATAAAATTAATAAAAACCAGAAAGAAGGGTATCTTCGACCATGCCGAAGATGTAATAACCTGCACGCATCCCCTAGAAAACGTTTTTTTTTTGTATGGGAACTATGTGATCCAGTAATCCTATGATCTACCTGGTTGATGAATATGAATCAGAAACATATTGTGTCCAAATTTCAAGATGATAGTACAAAAAACAAAAAAGTTTTTCCAATAAGAACATGAATTTAAGTAGGAGGTTTTTATGGGAAGTATTCTTCCTAGTGGTTCGTTCCAGCTGATTCCAATAAATGTACTGCATATAATAAAAAGAAAGCTTCGTGCAAAATTTCAGCTCTCTACCTGAGGGACTAGGTTGCATACATACAGGCGGACAGAAGGACATGGCTAGATCAACTCGTCTCGTCACGCTGATCAAGAATATACTTGTATATACTACGATGTCTCCTTCTTTGCATTACAAACTGTATGACAAACTTATAATACTATTCACTACGTGAAGAGTATAATTAACAAACCTTTTTGACATGCTGAAAAACTAAAGACTTGGGAAAACATGCCTTTACGTTGGATCTATCAGCAAGACAACGACCCAAAGCATACCGCTAACTTGGTAAAAAAAAAAATGATTTCAGGACCATAATTGTTCAAAAAATATGGTATGAGACACCTGTCCGACATTGATTACTAGTATGCCCAGAAGAGTTGCGAAGGTAATTCAAATGGTGGAGGATACTCAATATATTAGATAAATGATTCAAAATATCTTAAATATTTTTTTATCACATATAATTTTTATTTTTTATTTTGTAACTATTTTCTTGAGCAGTCCATTTTGCGCCTTTAAATGTGTATTGATCTTATATTCCTTTTTATACTATATCTAATAATGAAGTATTTTTTTTTTGTACTCATATATATTCAATGAAGTAGTAATGCATTTGTTTTTTTTTATTAAAATATTGCATAAAACCATTATTTGTTACGTTAAAGTTGAAAGTTTCGTGTGTAACTAATATTTTGAGAGAGAGGTCGGTCAATGAAATGTGAATGAATCTTAAAGAATGCAATTTGGGAAACAATTTAACATACTAAAATGAACAGTGTGATTCCCCAATCTATCAGGACGCACTGCTTGAAAAGTTTCTTTTACTAGGAGAGTTCTGTTGATGAGACTAGGATCACGGCTAATAGGTTGGATTGGAAAGGGTGAAAAAATATGCGCACTTTTCTTTGGAGCGATGACACGAAGATAAATTTATTTCGAAATGACTATGAATGACTTATGACAAAATGTAAGATGTTCGAAAGGCAAAGAAGGCAATCGATCGTTTTACGAAAAAAAGAAACTTGTTAAACATGGCGTTGGTAATATTATGATTTGGGTTTGTATTTCTTGAAACGACACCGGTCCCATTTTTCAGATTACTAAGAAAATGACAACACGAATATACTCATATAACGTCGAATAAAACATGTCTTTGCTTTGCGTTATCAGAACGATAATGATCCAAAGCACTCGTCAATGCTGGCTAAAATATTCTTTGAGAACCATAGTACTAAACATATCAATTGTCCAAGGCAGCCACCGGACTTAAATCTTATAGAAATCTTTTGGGGTCACTTAAAAAAGATGTTAGCCAAGAAAATTTTTGCTTATAAAGAGCCTGATATGATATCCCTAAAAAAAATGTGCTAGGCCTTAACCTATATTAGCCAAGTAAAACAATGTATAGGAAATGAATTCCAAACTTCCTCATCGTGCCATAAACATCAACACGCTAAACTCTTATTGACCTACCTACTGAACTTCCTTTGAAACGAAAGGAGTTTTGTATCATATAAAAAATTCTTAAGTTATAAATCACTTAATTAAAATAAAAAAACTTTAAAACCCAAATTATCAGACAAGATTCTATAAAAATATTATTATTTTTTGAAACCTTACAGACCAGATAAGTTAGTTCTATGAACACAAACACAAATTTGTTATAATAAATACACTCGTTGCATTTTTATCTCTCATTCTGATTGCATACAATAGAGTTTTGGGAACACAAAAAAACCATATTTTTCATGAAAAACCCCATGATAATGTTAATGGTATTTATGATAAAGTACACATTTACTTTGTCTATTCTATAATGCATTCCGGACTAAGTTGATGATGAATACAAAGTAGGAACAAAGAACAAAGTTCTGACTAACAACTCTGACTGATCTGATATATAAAAATACAACATCGATCATTACCATACTCTGTGTTAGATGAAAATAAAATAAAATAAAATAACTTTCTTATTCTTAAGTTTGCTTTTCTCCGGTTTTTTTTTTTAAGAAAGATTGTAATTATCTGTTAAATTGGTTCTTGGGATCATATAGTATATATAGTTTTCTCCAAACTGTTACAAATTCATTGTATTCCAGTTGACACTTCTCAAGCTAAATTAGGTTTAGGTACTAATAGCATGCATCTGGACTTGCTGCATCAGATCAGAGCGGATCAGATGAGATCACCTTTAATATAATTTATTTGTTGATTTGATGATTCAAAATGAAAGTTGAGTTTTCACGTATGTACTTATTTATGTTGTAATTGATTGGTTTGCAATAATGTGAAGAGCATTTAGAACTATTTACAATAGATTTAAATGATAATAAATTAAGAAAAAGCTTATATCGGTTTCACCGACAATTTTATACCTTTTTCATAAAATTGCACACATCACAATAAGTAATGGGTAGAAATATACAATACATGCTGCTTATGATCATCATTGGTTTAATAATTTTACATGAGAATTATACGAAGTTAGGTGATGAAGATAGTTAAGAAAACATACTTAGGTCAGATGAATAAATATCCCAAGGTTTATTAGTCTAAGAGTGACATAACTAAACTACATACATATATTATGTAGGAACGAATACAATCCTAAGATTTAATATTTAGTACTCGCGTTAGATCACATCAGGAAATCATAATTAAGAACCTTAAGTTTATGTTTGGCTTTAGGCCAACCAGTTTAATTTGTTGAGGAAAGGTGAATGAAGCTACTCATCTCATCCTTAAGGGACCCTAACTAAAAACAAATGTATGAAATTTCTCATAAAAAAGCCTGAAATTTAAACAAACAATTTAATATGATTATGCATAGATCTGATGTTTAATATAATTACATACTTATGTATAAGTTTCCCTTAAATTAAGTAAGTATGTACAATATTAAATCAACCGTTGAACAGATTCTGTGGAACCCCAGCTGAAGGCTACTGGACGGGATATAAAAGTTAGCAGCGAATAATTAACATTTACGCATTAGCAGACGCGGACAAAAAAGTGGGGGTTTTTGGACAAAAGCCTAGAAGACCAGATAGCGGGCACTGTAAAGCATTAAATATAAAAATACACAATGCCGAGTACTATACTGATTAATCTATAATTCCTTTCAGCAGCCATTGTCACAGTTTCCGGCCAATCAAGGGTTCTAAGAATCCCTGAAGGTGAAACTAAACAATTCTCAACATTCATAATTGAATTAGCATATAAAGAAGTAGAATGTTAACTAATGAACAAAAGGCAGATGGGTCTCGAGGGTCGGGTCTATAATCTATAGATTGGCATAGTTCACCCTTTAGTTGCAAATTTTTCGAAAAACTTAATATACTTTTATCATGAGTAAGACACAATCACCACCACAACCACCACCACCCCAAGTCCAATAACAAGGTGAGTGAGTTACAAATTTATAACCGGTTTCGTTTATACATATAACAATAATAATAACAACAAAGTGAGAAAAAAATAAAACATCGAACGAGCCAGCGATAAGATTCTATGCAATGTGAATGAACAACAAAAGAAGAATGTAGAAGACAACAACAAAAATTCAGCAAAAGCAAAACAAAAGTATGTACATACTAAATACTAACAACATCCACTACTCACTCTTCCCAAAAGAAAGAAACAAGAAAAGAAAGTTGCTTCGTTTGTTGGAGCAAATGGAGAATTAAAAATTCCAAAAAAAAAAAAAAAGAATTTCAATTTTAATGATAATTCTGATGATGACTCTTTCGATGATGATTTTCATAATGACTGGGCTGATGATGATGATTCTGATGATGATTTTCATGATGACTCTGATGATGATGATGATGTGGATGATGTTAAACTTTCGACCTGTGATCCATTTGGGAAAAATCAATTGTTGTTGTTAATCATCATTAGAATTAGTATCAGAGATTATAAAATAAAAGTTGATGTATGGCATGGAATGGGATGGCATGGGAAGACAAGTAATGCCATAAATAAGTAAAACGTGATATTTTCATATTTTGATGTAATTAAATGTAGTAGAAATATTGGTCACATTGCTGTGAAGAAGAGTAGGGGAGGAGTACAACACAATTTTACTTGTCGGCGACGCACCCAACTATGTTTATAATGAAGAATAGAACAAAAAATAAAGTCAACAATTATAATTTCGTATTTTCCAAAGAATGAAAAAAAAAAAAATGAGCGGCGAATAGGTTTATGTTTTATGCAGGAGAGATGAGTAGAGAAGAGTTAGTGAAGTAAGAAGATAGAAAGTATATTTTTGGTATAATGATGAATGAACCTTAAAGAAGAATAAATTAATAAATGAATCATGCGCCGCGAGTCATCGACATCATTTACAATACCATTTACTTTCAATAGAAGCATTACACTTTCAAATAAATAGTATTCCTATAAGACAAGTAGTACGTATAAATGTAAATAAAGAAATATTGCAACTTACATTATTAAAAATTTCCCGTGCTTTTCGGCGATCTTCTGGCTCCTGTTGAGAGATTGAACGATTTAACGGTATCTCTTCCATGTCAATGGTATCTTGGCGTAAAGTATGAGGGCGTATCGGTGGAGTGTGGTTCTCCAACGGTATCGGTGGGTAAAGACCATTTTCTGGATCCAATTGTTGTTGGCGAGTGTGTTGATGGAATTGTTGTTGTTGTTGAGCCATGTTGAGGCTTTGCTGACGCGCGGTGCTTTTGCTAGACATTTTGTTTGTTTTGCCGGCAGTTTAGATACAATTGCAAATACAATAAAGTTAATTCTATTTCTATGTAATTTTAATTTGATCAAATCAATAAGACACACTGCGTGTATGTATTTATGTGCGCTGGTGTGTGTATAAATTTTAATTATTTAATTTGTTTATTATCTTTTATTATTATTCACATGCATTTTCTTTTTAGCACTTGTTGCACTTTGTAGCAATTGTTCAAAAAGAATTGTCACTACTCAACATAAAATGACTTGATTTCGATCCTTAATAAAATAATTGATAATTGCAAATAAGATAAGACAAAATAAATGGACAAAACCACACTACAATGATGAAATTCTGAACTCAATCTAACCGAATCGAATTGAACCAAATGCTACAAAAAACAAACTACAAATGAACCAAAACTAGCCGCAAGCACAAAAGCTTCAGTGCTAAAAAATAATGAAAACTTTTTACTCAGTGCCACCGGCAGATGATGTTATATTTTGTTATTAAACACTGAAATTGTGCTGAACAAATTAACCACCGGAAATGGCGAATTGAAACTACTCACCAACTGATAACAAATAATAAAAAGTTATCGATTATCGTTGTCAATGTCACTGTTGCATGGCAACACAAAGCTTCAATAACAAATTTTAACCAAAGATGGCATGCGGGAGCGGCACAGTACACTCCGCGCCACTATTTTTATACTCTTCACGCAATGAATAGTACTATAAGTCTGTCATGAAGTTTGTAATGCATAGAAGAAGACATAGTAGACTACATAAAGCATATATATTCTTGATCAGTGCGACGAGACGAACTGATCTAGCCATGTGCGTCTGTCTGAATGTACGCAAACTAGTCCCTCAGTTTTTCAACTGGAGAGCTGAAATTTTGTACATAGGTTTATTTTTACCATGCAGAATACATTTGTCAGAGTGAGCCAAATCAGACTATTGTGAGGGGTACCCCCATACAAACCCCAAGGTCAAATTAAAGTTCTTATTAAAAAATATTTTTTATTTATAGTGCGATCCAACTGAAATTTGGACATTATAAGTTTCTGGTCCATATCAAGCAACCATGTAAATTTCATGATCCTAGGGTTACCAGCAGTGGTACCTGTCATACAAACCCACATTAAATGATAAGCTTATAAATAGTAATTGTATAATAAAGTGCCACTCAAACTGTGTTATTTGTTGATATTCAAATTATAATAGGGAGCAAAAACGTTTTCTAACGGATGCGTGAAGAGTATAACAACTTCAACATAGTCGAATATACCCTTATTTCCGATTTATGAATATATATATTTCTTTATACGTTTTCCAATGAACCTTAAAAAGATATTACAAAATAAATGGCCGTTGCAAGAATACACAATTTTATGTTCGAAACTAAACAAATAAAATGACTTATATTAGTCAAACATTTTAATCTTTATTACAATCCTATCAAATGACTCAATTACAATTTTTATTTTTTTGTTTATTTAAACAAAGAATTAAAATAGACGCGATGAGTAAAAGCAAGAATAAATAAGTAATAAACCAGTGAACCAAGTGCCGAATGATGAGGGAACGTTTGCCTTAACTATCGCAAACGGGTTAGAAACGATTGTTTAGTCAAAAACACGAGCATTGCTTGAACAATCGCTCAATGTTCGCAAACGAGCTCGCAAGTGATAATTTTCCCAGCATAAATATGAAAATAAGAAATAATAGGCAATAGGCAATAGGCAATAGAGACGACAAAAAATATCACACACTGAGCGACATCTCAGCCAGCATTTGGAAGATTATTTTAACAAAAATCACCTTGCTGACTCTTATTTAAATTCAAAAAATGCTGGTTGGGATTTGATCCATTCTCGTATCGTTGTCGGAACCGGGAGCGATAGTTGTGTCAGTAAAATTCTCGAAAAACTTCGTAAACAATAAGGTACTTTTCAAAAGCATGTATAGTCGTAGCAAGCCAACTTAACGGTATACTGTATACATAGTTTGTAAACAATTTGGTCTGACCAATGATGTACGTTGTCGAACATGCCTTCGATAGCATTACCAATAGCAACAGTAACAATAACAAAAGTAATAAAGAAACGGAATCTTTTAAAATTGTATGCCTAAAAGTATACTTTACTTTTTTAACTATTTAGATTTTATTACAAAAAATTAAAATCTATTCAAATTTTCATAATGTTTTCATCATTTTCAACAAATTCATCAGGTCTAACGAAAGAAATCTTTAGTGACAATGTTTGTTTTATTAAACACTGAAATTGATAAATTGTTTAAACAAACAACAAAACTTTATCGGTAAACAAGTTTCAACAACAAATTTTAGGCAAAGATGGCAGACGGCAGCGGCGCAAATGGGTTTTGTCTCATACGAACGACAAGTGACAATTTTAAGCTAATAAAAATTGAAAATTTCTAGATGACTACCGGAAATGGGAAATAGAAAAATCATCATACAAGAAATAAGTTATCGATTATTATTATCAATCGAAAATTTAAATAACAATTTTTATCTACAGATGGCGCGCGCATATGTGTCGTAGTTGTTTTGTCGTTGACTTGGCAACAAACAAAAATACATTATGCTTTTAGGGTTTTTGTTTACATACTACGATAATAATTATTATAACTAGTAGCAAAGTGTGAAATAATATTATCAATTATAAGACGAGGAAAAAAACAAGGAAAAACAATGCAGAATTTTCCACCAAAACAAACGGGCGTCTATCGTTTGCGCGGTGGCATCAATATCGATGAATTAAAATTTGAAGTGCAACTGAGACTATTAAATTCAATGTTTCCTTTTCCAATTTCCCACGGCAAAGAAAAGAATAAAGGTAATGTTGAAGGCAATGAGAAACCACAAACATTTATAAAACTAAAGTTTGGTTGGCAAGAGAAAATACTAAATGCCTCTGAGGTTGCATTGTATCGCAATGCAAACAATTGCAAAACCAAAATTCAAAAAAAGTATCACAAATGGGTACTGGAAGCGGATCGCATGCAAGAATCAGTCAACAATGAGTCATTAGTACGCTACAAGGAAGGACGGAAGCGATCATCCAAGCGTTCAGCACAAATGCCTGAGCGAAAAGCGAATCAAATGCATATGATTTATACTTATATACAGTCGGATGAATTTGTCACAAAAGCTGTTGAGACTGATGCCAAATCTCTTGCTCAAAATAAACTCAAATATATTGCACGCAAAGATTTGGAACCATATCAGCATATGTTTGTGTATGCGGATTTAAAACCAGAGACAGAACTTGTTCGCTTTCTGTGGGATCCCAATGAAAATCAATTATATGTCTATCCAGATTTTTGTCAATTTCCAGAACAGTTTTACTATATGGAAATCATAAGTAGTTCTCGTCATCTCTATGCCTACAGTCTAGTGAACATCACAAATATACAACATCGCCTTCCTAGAGTAAACAACAACAACCAGCGTTTCAATAGTATACGACGTAAAGTCATGAGTTGTAACTCAGCTGAGTTATCCTTTAGTAAACCGCCGCGCAGATCCAAACGCGTTACATTGCTACTTCATTTGAATACAGGCGAGAATTTTGAATATGATAATATTCATGTGCGGTATCATATGAAGTTACCCGACAATACTTTTGTGGAGTCTGGTTTGGCAAAGGCATCCACTCAAAGTTGCTATGTTATTGGTGGTTCAAAAATGGCACATTTCGCTTATACTTGGGAAGTATCGATTATCTGTGAGGAGCTCTTTTGTCCCGAAGATTTGTTGTATATTTACTTTGAAGTGGTCTCTATTGACAGTTGGGGTCGCGAACGTGATGAAGGTTATGCTGTCTATTCGTGTCATCTGCTGGAACCGCTGCTAATTAAGAAGCAACAATTGCAAGAATTGCAATGTGTTCGTCCCCTTAGTAGTTGGCGTAATGCTTTAAATCGTTACTTTTTTGGGGGTCGTCACAAATTTGATTACGTCACATACTTAACTCCTCCCCCCAACACTACCGGCAACTCAACGAATGCCAACATACGGCGCTATAATTTCCCAATGAAAAAAACAGGTCAATTAACATTTACAATATCCAAGTTAAAGCAACGTTACTTCCCAACAAACATGGATCGATCTCATTGCACACGACCAATGAATATGAATTTCGAAGATATTCTGCGCGCCTATCATGAGGCGCAGGAACGACTAGAAGAAATGATAGAACTGCGCAAAAAACAAGAAAAGGAAGGTTATGATAAAGATTATAAATTTACATTCGAATCATTATGAAACAATGGATTCTATTGGATCATAATATCATGCTGTATATTTAGCATTAACATTTCATGTCACACAAGATGCCTTAATAGAAATGAATAAACTTTTTAGTAAACAACAACACTTAGGAATTTGCAATTAAATCAAATAATTAAAAAAAAATTTTTTAAAGAATTGTTTATATCATTTATTTATCATTTTGTCACATGACATTTATAATACTTTTAAGGAAATATCGGAGACTTATTAAACTTGCGAAAATCATAAGAAATATCAATATAGAGCCGATTAGCCTTAGCAAAAAAGTTATGGTTTATAATGCTATAGTGGTGCAGCTGATTCCAAAGTCCATCTGAGGAACTCCGCAATTCGGAAGATCACAAACGCACCTTGGCTACCTCCTGGGAATTCTCTCGGTACATGAGTAAGAAAACCAACACATAAGCCAGTATACCGGGTAAAGGTTTATGACAACAGCTCAAGCGCATTTACCCTGATGACCTTTGGATTCACGGACGCCAAAGAGAACATATACTCCTCTTCTAATAATCAAACTTCAGTGTAACTTAATATGGACATTAAGTCATCTGCCACTATATAGTTTCTACTTAAAACGTTTTTTTTTTTTGTGGTGGTGGTTAATTATAATAATAAAAGCAAAAAAAAAAAAAATAATATTATTTAGTGGGGCCTCGACGAAGTAGCACTCACCCAACAGCGTGTCATATTACTTGACATTATGCAGAATGTATGTCATAGTACTATAATTGTATGTGCTTTTGTTTTTATATTCTTCACGGGAGGGAATATTATTATAAGTTGTCATGATGTTTGGAACATACAGAAGGAGACATCGCAGACTAATAAGATCAATTTGCAAGTCATCATAACATGTGATCAGCTCGATGAGACGAGTTGATTTGGCCATGTCCGTCTGTCCTTATGTCCGACTGTACGCGAACTACTTCCTCAGTTTTTGGGCTAGAGAGCTGAAATTTTGTACATAGTTTCTTTTTACCATGCACAATACATTTATCGGAACGAACCGAATCGGACCACTTCCTGTGGGGTACCTCCCATACAAACACCAAGGTCCAATTAAGGTTCTTATTAGAAAAACTTTTTTATTTATGATTTGATCAATTTGACATTGTGAGTTTCTGATTCATATCCACCAACCATGTTAATTTCATGATCCTAGGGCTACCAGGAGGGGGACCTTCCAAACAAATCCCCTTTTAAATTAATGTTCTTATTAGAAAAAGTTTTTTGTTTTTCAACTTATTGAACTAAAATTTGGACACTATTAGTTTCTGTTCTATATTCATCAACCACGTGAATTTCATGATCCAAGGATAACTAGCAGGGGTACATCCCAAACAAACCCACATTTAAATTGTTAAGTCGGATATTTCTGGGACTACCCTCGTATCAAATATATATCTATCAATTTGAATCAAATAAATAATTCCAATGCTATTTTGAATTGATTTAAATGATACAACTAGATATTATAAGAGATCTTCTTATTCTTTCAAAGCGAATCATAAGAACAGTTCAAGATATTGAATTGTATTAGCAAAGGTCACGCACCTCCAAATGTTCTTACTATACTACTAGATTAACGGAATTTTAAAACACCAAATGGAAGGCAAATAATTGATTAAAGTGGTTTAAAGATTATGAGAAGCATCTTATCCAATTAATATTTTAAGTGCTAATCATAATGAGTAGGCACACTGAAAATGTCCGATTTTGTATCCCTAGAGCGGGGAATCGATCAAATCAAATCAAACTAAACTCGATTTCAAGCTTGTTATTTTATTTTCTAGAATTTTCTCAGAATTAGTACCTATATTGCATATATGTGTATATCTTTTTAGTCAAAAAAAAAAAAAAAAAAATAGTATTGTCTTCCGTGAATGATATGAAAACGTTCCTAACTTTCACATAAAATCGGTATAGTTAGTACAACTTTGACATGATGTGTGTAACGTATCGCAATGGAGAAAAAGGTACAATTAAATACTTCAACAAATATTGGACTTATAAGACCAGTTTGCAAGTCATCATAACATGATGTCACCAGCCCCAGGAATTTTTTTCCAATTTCTATGAAAACTGAACCTATCAACTTATATGTGTAAACATATAATGGCACATAGCATCCAATTTCATCATCCACTATTACCGCAAAACAGTATAGCTTCTAAGCAAACCAAAATATATGACTCTATATGAAAATCATCCATCAACAATGAACTTCTTGATCAATTTTATACATGGTAAAGTATAAAGTTAAGTTAATTGAAATAACACGCTTTGGAGGATTTGTCTGAAACTTGTGTTACATATAGTTTTCTTATCATGGGTTTTTTTTTTTTTTTTTGGACTGTGGGCGTAGCAACGCAAGCCGGGATAGCTGGTGGGATATAAATTTAAAACAAAGACATTCCAAAATTTAAAAATGAAATATCATATATTATAGTTGCTATAAGCATATGTAACCATAGAAGTCAGTTTAGTTTTGAGACTTTAAACTTATAGTATCTGCTATTACAGAACCATGGCCACGTTATTCGTTATGAATGATTGGTCTTGATCTATACTAAGTACATCTACAACGACGCATTTTGAGGAAAGGCATGTAATTTTCGGTGTAACCAATCGAATTTTATAAGTTTTCGGTGTATCTTTATTAGATTTATTCAATCAATATGCAAATTATAAATGCGTTCCAACTTTTTCTTTCCTTTTCTTTTTTTTTTTTTTTTGTTTTTGTTTTCAACGTCTTTGATTCATGTTTTTTATACTCGTAGTACATAGCACAATATCGTTTATTCATCGAGTACAAGTATATCCGGTTATTGGAACTGTCGCTTTATAGATTCATTCGAGTGTATGAATTGATTGTTTCTTTACTCTATCTATCTATCAATCGTTTATTCTTTCCGTTCAATTGAATCCATATTAACTGGTATAGAATATTATTACCAGAGCATCATACTACAGACTAATTTTGCGACGGTACCTATTCTCACGTTGTTGCTATATGTGCCCCTCACTATATAAACAATAATATAATGTATGAATTTATATAATATATATGTGCTTAGATATGTGTTAGTATGTAGATATAGAATATACGTCGTTTACTATGCTATGGACACAAGAAAGATGTGTGTCTTTAGAACGAATGCTGAATAACCAAAACCCGTATTCCTATTCGCATAACCGGAATATAGAATTCAACAATATTAACAGGTTTCTATACTATAAGACACAACAGCGGCTCTATTGATGTATAAATGGTTTTAATGCACACGCTTCTTTCAGTTTGAATTTGAGTTTGAGCTTTGGAATACGGAACATTTGTTAGAAACAAAAAAAAAAAAAAACATATGATTGCTTAACGAAATCTCCATTAAGGAAAGGGCTTCAAGGGAAAAAATCTCTCTTATCCTTAAATTCACTTTTACAGCAATAGGCAACAATTATTTTTAAGAATCATATATACTAAACAAATCATCCAATACATAAATATTAGTAGTTCTGATAAATTATTGTAGCTAAGTAGTAATCATTAAATTGGTTTTTAGGGCACGAGAACAAAAATCTATAAAATTTTTAAACCACATATGTAGTATATAACGAAAACCTATAATATACAATATATATAGGTATATTCATTTACATTTATGGAAATAATCAGCTTATCAGAGAATAAGAATGAAAAATGATATAGGTAACCATAAAGGTGCCCTACATATAATTACTAAGATGGCAAAACTTCAAACCTTTAGTTTCCGATGCAAATGATTTGAAAACATTAACTTTTCATATGTCCTATTCTTTACGGAAGCATGTTACTAGAACCATTGTAATTGTAATGCAGTCGGACTACTTTATAATGTTGTCATTGGGACCGGTCACTCACATCGATCCGGCGAAGTGTTCGCTATAAGAAATTTCGGAATCATCTAGAAGAAAGGTCTTCACTATGTAGAAGTATGTTATAAAGATGTTTGACTATACTATAAATTTAAAAATTGCCTTTTTCTTTTTGCCTTTATTAAAATAAATGAAATTTTTTTTTTTTTTTTTTTTTTTTAATTATAATAATTGGGGCTTCTAAGCTATGAAACAAGAAGTGGTTTGACTATACAAGATTTAATTCGATTAGATTATGGAAGGATGGGAGCTATTCATTGTCTAGCAAATCCCATAATTATAACTCCTACGAGAATCTGGTCTTTAATAGGAATTCCAAGATTTTTATCTGCAATTTCTTTTTTGATTCTAATAATGGTAATGGTTGCTTGATATGGGTGTTCTGAGTTTCTAATTAGAACTTACATCATTATATAGTATATGCATTTTAGTAAGCAAAAAACATTCTATGTAGATTCTAAATAATATAGGTGGTACATATATGTATATAGTGCACAATCTAAATCAAAACAGACCAAGTCACCAATATGCGTATAAATATTTTTTATACGATTTGGTTTTGGTAAAAGCAAAACTTGTTAAGCTTTCTATTCAATTTATGCAAATTTTGTATTACTTTTATTATTATTTATTTACCATTCACAACATGTGTAGAAGATACAATTTAATAAATATATCCCAAAGTTTGTAACATTAAATTCTCCTCTAAAATCTATGAAAAGAATTAAAAGAGATTATCATCTTCTTGATAAGCATGATCAATCAGAATGATGAAAATAAACATTTTAGTTTGGAAAGTTGGAAAATATATTTAGAAGAAAGGATTTTTCGCAAAGCAGGACTTAATCATATGGGGTCCTCAGGCTCCTAGTGTTGGGATTTTGCGTAATTCATTTGCAGAATTTTTCAAATGTATCAAATGTATGCATTCAAAGTCCCTTGTCAACACAAATTCCATATCCAGACATTGATCCTATGGGTAATCTGACACTGACACAGGCTTGTATACATAAGTATATAGTAGACATAAGTGTTTTTTATATATTTATGAGACATACTTATAAACGGAAAACATTCTAATGTATCAAAAAAGAAGAACATTATACTAATATACATATATTTATAAGTACTTAAATAATAGATCAAGATAACTCTAAAAATATATACAAATTTGTTTTAACCAAGTCCTAAAGGTTCCTCAATACAAAAATATATTTTTATTTCATGTGAAAGGCACCAATTTATTGTTTTTTTGTAAAACAAAAGTTAAAGTTTATTCTTCAAGTTTATTATACTACAAAAAGTAGTAATACGTACGGATATCTAAAATATACATATGTATAATATTTAAAATAGCATAACATAATATCATATGTAGGTATTATATATACATATTCTTATATATATAAAATAACATAAAAAACATATATGCATAACCGGTCAATCAGAAACGGAATCAGAATTAGCAAAAGAACCAAACCTGATCTTTTCACAGAATTGATTTTGCTTGTTGATGGGTGATGGGCTTATACCCTTTACCAATTGTTATTGTACTGTGATCTTATTATTTTAATATGATGTTTGTAATGCCCTACTATGAATGAACATATGGCAAGATGATCAGATCATTATGGGAGAGAGCAAGGGAGAATCATATTGTTATGTATATTAATATTTCTGTTAGTTTGAGTTTTATTTTTAAGATATTTTGTGGAAAATGTATTGCACGAAGACAATGTGAATTTATGAGTGTATCTGGATTACTGGAAATTATAACACCCATATAAACGTATGGATGAAAACCGAGATCTTATATTAAAAACTTATTAATTTTTTTAATCAATATAAAAATTATATAAATTATAATAATAGAATATCAATAATAAAAGCATACAAGGATATTCAAAATTTAAATTACAAATTGATCCATTCGTCCTAAGCTAAACCAATGGATGATTTCCATGCAAACGGATAAACCAAATTATTATTATTTTGTATATCCAATATCTGTTTGTGATGGGTATAAAACTTTCGGAAGAACCGAAATTTATCCATTTTTCCTGTATATTTTTTATGGATTTGGATTTCGATCTTTACGGATTGCGTTGGCGTTCTTTCTTTCATTCGGAACGCAATGCTTTTGATCATAATAATAGTATAATTTATGACTTAAATAAGTATGAAATCAAGAGATTTGTATGTTAAATGAAAATGGCAACACATGCACATAACAAATTTAATCAAATTATTGAATTCTTTATGTAGAATCAAACTATTTTACAAATCTAATTAATCTTAATCTACAATAAATTCATTTTAATTAAAGAAAAAAAAACAAACAATACAGTTTTGAATACTTAAATTAGAAATACTTAGCTTTACTGAATACTTTTATGATACTACACTCTTTCCACCCTTTCCTAACAATTGCTTTTAAGAACATCGCACGTTCCAGATTTTATCTCTATTTTAATATAGATACTCGTATAGTATACTTAGTATATGATGGTGATGATTCACACTATTTATTCAATAGTTACAACAACGCACAAAAAAGATAAAAAAATTCCATGCAATCACACAAAGAATATAAACAAAATAACAATCTGAATTTATTTATTTATATTAAATTTTTCTTTCTTTCTTTTTTTTTCTTCTAAGAAAAATTAGCAATTTTAATTAATACGATGGAGGTTTTATCACACACTTCTTATAGCTGAGTCCCATAATTTTAGTTTGATGTTTGTAAAAGATACTTGAAGTTTTGGAAATATCGTATACAATAGGAACATAAACAATAATAGATGTCTTTGCTAGTGACCCTAGTGATATATGTAGATTACTTTAGATTAGAAAGGGGGGATCTACTCATTTTGTCACTGCGGCCTCCAATGTACCTATTGTGACCCCATAATTACAATTCCTTCGATATTCTGGTATTCATCAAGAATTCCAAGATTTGTTACGGAGCCAAATCTGTAATTTCAGTTGGTTTTAAGTACTGGTTAATTAGCTATCATAGTTTGGTCAAAATTAAGCACTCACAGTGGCATACCTCTTCTTAATTACACAATCTACATTGGTCGTTTCGACTTATCCTCATATTATGTAAATGTTCCAAAACTCTGCAATGCCATATTAATAAGCATGAGACTCAGACTCCATGTATATTTTTCCGATTTAGTCCCAGTAATCCTTGTGTTCCTATGCGATAGCTAGATGGCATAAACGGTTTCGCTATTCTAATATTGGTTGTGTTCTACCGATATTAGTACGATTAACCATCAAAAGGAATGATTCTATTCGAATGAGATAATCTGCCTTTTTGATTCCAAAATACCCACCATGCCAGGTATAAATAATATTATCATATGATAGTTATTTGCTGTTAGACTTTTTAGTAATTCTAAACAGTTCCAAGCTTCGATTTGATCTTGAAGGCGTTAAGTGTTTGTAATACAGCCTTGCTATTACAATGAATGTATAGAATAGGCATACTATTGTCAGTGGCTCATTATATTTCTTCTCTTAGGCATAGCTCTCTATTGAATGCAGTTCGAATTGAGAAACTAAGTTCTCTTAAATAAGTTCCTCCTGGGGTTTTATCCATTGCCTTTCACAGTCATTCCCGTGTACCACACCCATGTTTGATCACAGAAGGGTTTTCGTAAGGCATAGTGGAAACATTTGGGTTGATTTCAATAAGGAATTTGAGCAACAATGAATGTGTCCACTCTTTAACTCCTCCTATACATACTTTTGTATTTGTGCAATTTTATTTTTTAAGTTTCGGAGATAGAGATGGGAAATTCTTATAAAATATACTTCAAAATATTGTATAATACTTAAAATATAAGGGATTAGGCAAAGTAAGATCATAATCAGTAACAAATATATACATACATATGTTTTCTTATGTATCTTGCTGTTATGCAGTTTAATCTTTTAGTTTTGGAGATAAGGGACTGAAATTCTTTCAATATATACTAACTAAACTTTATATAATGCACAATTAGAAAAGTATTTGGTTGATATGTATAATCATTCCAAATATGAACAGTAACGAATGGGTTTACTTGTGTTCTACTACATTTATGGCATTTTGTTCTTTAGTTTTAGAGATAATGAACGGATATACTTATGAATTATTCTTTTTAGAAGCATCAATACATAATAAAAAGTAAGAATATGATTAACAACAATAATGCTGATGCTGATGATGATGATGATTATTTGTTAACTTTTCTATGAATATTGAATTCATAGTTTTAGAGATGGAGATCCCTGAAATTTAATCGGCATTTACCAAATTAAATTTAGACAATCCATTCAGAATTTAGTCAGGGTCTATTGTAGCAATCATCATCAATCATAAAAATCCTGTGAGCTTCATAAATTTTAATATTTTATTTAAATTATAAGATCAAAGAACTCAAAAACCTTATTCCATTTCGAATGAATAGAAATTGAAGTTTTGAAAATTTTTATATACCTATGTATGTACATATTTCTCGATGGCACAACTTGTACGAATAGGAAGTGTGCATATAATTTGTTAAGGTCAAATCTGATCACAAATTATTCGCCTCAATATTTTTCCTTAACACAATATTTATTTATTATTATCTATATATTTTTTATGCGTTACTAAAAAGAAAGTGTTTTTAAGGTTAAAATAAATTTCGAATGATAATCCATATAAATAAGAAAAAAAAATTTTTTAAAATAAATAAACAATAAAATAAAATAAAACAAAACAAAAAACACGCGCCAACTTCAGAGCCCAAAAGTGAAACAGAAGTAAAAACAATAAATGACAAAAATCAACAAAAAAAATATATAGAGATACAGATGTACCATAACATATTTGCATATTAAAATCGGTTGCATTGATTGTTTTAATACCTTACACATATGATACATATCTATGTATATCCAAGAGTTATTATCGAAATATTTGGAAATTATGGGAACCATATTATATTATATCAGATGCTTAATTAATTAATAGAAATCTCTAGTCTTTATCCTCTGATATAATGATTTCTCAACAAATTTCGCTTGTCTTATTTAAGAGATCTAAGAATAATCGATACAAAACGATATTATTCCGATCTAGATTTATATATATAAGGGCTTTATTAGTATTTATCTGATTCGATAACATTTTTGTTATACAATTCAATATAAGGTTTAGGAATAGGAAATGTTGATCGGTTTTTATGAAACTTCAGTTCTACTTCTTTTAATAATTATGGATCTCCATGTCTAGAGCATTTATAAAATAACTCAATTATATGGATCCCAAACAAAGTGTAAAAAGTTTCATTTAAAGAGACATTAATATACCGCAGAATTACATATTGATCTTGACTTAATTGAGTTTTTATGAAAATTCAGTTCTAATTCTTTCAATAATTGAATAATTAAGTTTGAAACTGATCACAATAAATATCCATGAATTTTCCTAGTGATACTTATCATATGCATATTCTATATAGTATTTAAAGAATTGTGTGTACATGTTGATGATGATGTCTCTATTTAATGTGTTACAAACATCATGTTTCAGTGATATTTCCATTTATAATATTCTTCATTAAAATATTAAATAATGAATTACTTGTTTTGTATGCTTGTGATAATGATATATCGTATACTACTATGAAGATGATGATGATGAAGATCTTCTATGTCCAAATCTATTGTGTTAATTTTACTTATAAAAGTTTTATGAATTTATAATGGAAATTTTGTGTTTCATTTTTCCTTTGAATTTTATCCTAATAAAAAACAAAAAAAAAAGAAATTCTAAGAATTTGCAAAATTTAATTAATTATGTATACTTTTATAGTATGAATAAAATTTGTCAGATATTGACTCAATTCATTAACAAAATAGAAAACAAAATAAAGACGAAGATATAATAGAAATGTAGAACATTAATTTCGGATCACCAAAGCTTAAAAATCTTTAACAAAGTTAGGCAACTCCTCATTGTATTGTACAATAAGTATTATTTTTAGAGGAGTAACTCTATAAAAGTTCAATTCATCAAGCGTAAATTTAAACTATCTATCCATAACATAACATCTATGTTATTACTCATTATGTTATATTGCTCTAAGGTCTGGGGAGACTATTTCCATGCCCACCAATCTAAACTGCTCAAAAATGGCTTTTTTTTTAAAATGACTATAGTTAAATACCTTTCTATTACCCAACATCGTTACCTCTTTAAGTAACGGGTGTTAAGATGATTAATGAGAAAATCACTCTAGTAAAAATTGATTTTTAATCTTAGAATTTCTCATTTTGCACTATTCTTGTGCTCACCAGTATTTATCTACAATAACTCCAATGTTAGTATAATTAAGTACAGTCTTATTAGTTTATAGGTTAGTTAGTTACCTTTATACAATATCTTTCTCTAGTAAACGAAGAGTTTACGTAGAAACGTATTATCGACAAAATCAATCAAGTTTGCACCAAATTGAAAAGATTAACGGTATATGTTGACCAATCATCCTCATACTGATCATCGCATAACGAGTATACAGATTAGTAGTTTTCTCTGACTTGACTTCCCAATACAACTCTATTATTTCAGCCTATGGACTAGCAGTTTATATCTGGATTTAAGTAGGAATTCTACACCAGCTTAGTTTTGATATAATTAAAGAGGCCAATTTTACTCTAAAAGAGTTTTGGAAAGATCACATCTATATCATTGCCTATTTCAAGATTATTAATGAAGGGTGTAATAAAGGGAAGCCTGTATTTTTTCTAGAAGAAGTTTTGACCCGATAACTTTGTCGAATGTGATTCAGTGTTTATGGAGCCAGTGGTTGATGAAATTGTATTTTTTTTTTTTTTTGTTTAATGAGATGGGCCTGAAAATAAATATATAATATTGATATCGATTAGCCAATAGAGCCACCAATCCAAGAACAATTTGTAGTACAAATTGTTAATACAATCGGGTCTGATCGAGTCTGAGCAGAGGCTTTGTCTGATACCACGAGTGGTCAGGAACGCATGGAACTTGTTCCGTGAGAGGTGATGACCCTTTTATGGTAGTATTGAAGTGGTAATGGCTATCAACACTATACCAAGGAGTGCGTCCTGAATTTGGTATTTACAGATGTATGTGGTGTGTTCAAAAAGTAAGAGGAATTTTTATATTTCTCGGTCCACGTGTTATAGGTTTTTGATTTTTGTTTTTGTTATATTGGTACACATGTCCCTAATATATCGCACCACAGCTACAAAAGGTCGATATGTGATACATGTTTTTTTAATTTTGTCGATTTTCACCAATCTAAAAAAATGTAACAAAGATTTTGCATTAAATTTTGTTTGAAAAACAAAATTAAGTGCTGCAAAGTATTTGGGATTTTGAGAGTCTATTTTGAGCAAAATAACCATCGCATGAGCATCACAAAGAAGCTGTTAAAAGACATCAACGATGATACTTATTTGCTCAAAAGAGTCATAACTATGACGTCAAAATCAAATCTCAATCATCCCATTGAAATTGGTCAGAAGAGTCAAGAAAAGTCGAGAAAAGCCCGTATTGCTAGAAGATCTAAATGTCATAGCAAAAAGCGCATATCAAAAATGCTTCGATGTGTGATAAAAGTGTTGGCACAAGTGTATTATATATGAGGGGGATTACTTTGAAGGGGACAAAATAGTAATTGATTTATTCATAAATAATTTTTCGAGAAAAATAAAAATTTCTCACACACCACGTATGTACGTTGATTGACGTTTATCAATCCTTGTGCTCTGCATTGTGGTATTAAGTTTTCACGACACATAATTACGATAAAAAACAACTCATCTGTATTGTACAAAGTATAATGCTATATTATTTTCTAGAATATATAGTAAAAAATTTACGAATGTCACATCACAAGAAGTGATAATATCATAATAATATATATAATTCACAGCACCACCATCACCACCAATATTGTGAAAGGTAAGAAAATTGGTAAAACCTGAAAATATCAAGGTAAAAATTGAATAGTAAATACATTCTACATTCATGGTATAAATATGGTATAATATACATGTACATATTGTATATATATAGCATGGTGATAGTAGAAGTTGTAGAAGAAGTTTTTGTTTTCAATCATTTATCAAAAATTAATTAAATGAAATATGTAGTTTATTTCAGTTCACTTCAGTTCAGTTCCGTTTAGTTCTGTTCCGTTCTGATGAAATCACATTGGATTGGATTATCATAAGTCAATATATTGATATATCATCGAATGGATCCATCTATCTCTCATACCCCACCCCCCCCCCCCCAAAAAAAAAAAACTATACAATAAAATGATATGCTATACTAAATCCATATGAATATGAACAAAATGCAGTAATTCGATTATAATAATGTCATGTATTAATGAACTAATGTATCTATAAATATGGTAAGTATATACATATATATAAATAGAAAAATACATATCATACATGTATACAAAGATTAGTATCAATCAACATGCTTATGCATGATAATTGTACGAGTGTCTCTGTATGTTTGTTGTATCTCGTGACAATCTAAAATCGAATTCGATTCATTCGAACCATAGCCAAATCAATAAAATATAAAAATAAAGAAATACAAAATACAAGATATAAAAAAAAAAAAAAAAAAAAAAAAAATTGGAAAACTTAAGTAGTTCCGTAAAAAATGAAGTAGTTTAAAATACAATATATGGAAATAAATTATTTAAATATGGCTTAATGGCTTCCTTTGCTGAAACTATCAGACTATGAGACTCTGAAACTGAGACTCAGACTCAGACTCAGACTCAGTCTGAAACTGAAGCTGAAGCTGCTTATTTACTCTTTTGGATTGTTGGATCGTTGGTCCGATGGTTGGTAGATTGTTTGGGTAGTTTTGCTTCTTAGTTTCCAATCTTTTCATCTAGTATTTTCAAGAATCACGAAAGAATTAAATGAACATTAATTTATTATCTTGTCTTCTTATTATAATTATTCTCTGCTATTTGTGTGTTTGTATATTTAATAATATAATTATATCTATAAATTATTAATAAGTTTAAATAAAGTTGCCATCAAATTTAATTAGATGAAGGTTTTTCTCAAAAAAGACCAACAAGACAACTGAAAAATTATTGAAAAATAAAACGCAACACACATTTATATTACTTAGTATTATACCACAAGTAGGTAATGGGAACAATTACTTTTGATCTATTGCTAACAGCTTCTCGAAGACTATTGTAAGTAAAGTAAGAAAATAATTTATAACCAATTAAAATTTGAAAAATGCTGAAAATACCAAGTGACAGTCTCCATAAAATATGCATCTAATTCTTGGTGCAAAACTGACAGAGTTACGGAAGATTTGCAGTGTTGTTTATTATCACAACAACTCACTGATGATGCAGATATTAATGAAACTGCCGAGGCCTTATCTGTGGATTTGTGTATCATAATCCTATTCCCTGCAATTGATTCTGGTATCATTGTTTAACGCTACTATGTTAAGCATTTGCCACTTCTCAACTCAATGGAAATGCGAATCGATAAACCTGGCAAGTCAGAAAACCTTGTCGAATCCTTTAGACCAATCAGTCTACTTCCGATATTCTCCAAGTTATTTGAAAGAATATTTTTGAGTATATTTTTGAAAGTACGATGCGAATCATCCATTTGAATTTATTACTCAGCATGTCACGCACATCGAGGTGTTCAGCACATTCTTACTGCATTTGAGCATGAACTATATTGCTTGGATGTTAAGCAAGCGTCATGAACAGAAATGCTGTTCCATAAACCCAAAAACCTACTCCTAGGAAAAAATTGCTTAAAAACTATCTTTTAGGCTACTCCTTCCATGTAAGAGTTCTAGATGACCTTTCATCAAAGTAACAGGTCCACAAGTCAGTGTACTGATACAAGTGTTGTATATTGGTACATTTTTTATCGCAGACATGCCGACTATTAATGATCATATTCATATTCAGAGGACACATGCATTCTATTCAACTCTGGCTCTGGCGATTCAAACGCTGCAAGATTGCACTCAATTCGACCAAATCATCCAGTTGTGACTTAACGCTAAGAAGCAACTTTTGTCAAGATATCACAAACGGCTTAGATATCATTAGAAAGGTGAACCCCGGTCTAATTATGGATAAGAGCATGTTGCTATCCACACTGCTACGCTCAATTTGGCTTAATGCCACACAAATTTCGAATAAAGCAAATAAAGTAGTTGCGACAGCTCTTAACCAAAATTTCGATACAAATCAGATTAAAGAGACTGCACCCAATCGATCTTCTTCAAAGATGTAGATAATTCGTATAAATTATTTATCATAAAAATAAAATTCAATAAAAAACATGACAATATAATATTTTTATTGCATATCAACAAATGAATGAAAATGATCATGAAATCATTTAGCCATTAACTTTGATCGTATAAAATTTATAAAATAATGAAATAATTTCCTTTTTGGTTAGATCAATAGTATCTGCCTGCTGCTATATATGTACGATAAGTATAAATAAGTATAATATTTCAAAACAAAATGATAATAAAACTACATCTATGATTGTATGTAAATTTATAAAGTTTATTCATATTGATTATGAAAAACACGTTCGTCGCTCAAACAAGTTCCAAGCAATAAAGTTCTTTTCGAAATTCAAATAAAAATCCACAAATTTTGCACAAAAACTTAAAATTTCTTATTTATTCTGTGTTGTCAGAATGAATATTATATTTAAGATCCAATTATAGGTGTTCGTTTTTAATTTATGTAGTACTTATGAGTATTCCAAATTATTTATTAAAGAAATTTGCGTAATTTCTTTTTTTTTCACTAAGGAAGAGTTGTAATTGTTTTTAGGATAAAATCAAAATAGCATTTAAATTTAATTACATAAAAATTTAAAATATAAGAGTATTATGAAGCTATAATGGAAAAGAATAGAGCAGAATAGGATAGGATAGGATAGGATAGGATAGGATAGGATAGGATAGGATAGGATAGGATAGGATAGGATAGGATAGGAT
>JBANCV010000088.1:70251-92804 GCA_037040105.1 Amiota albilabris | reverse complement strand
TACTCACACAAAGATGGCGGCACCAGAAAATGCCCTGCCAGAAAAGTTCGGAAACTTTTAACACACACCTTGTAGAACAAAATTGTTGTTGCATACATTTTACTCACCATTTATGTATTGGAATTTGTAACTTACAAGTAGATTGAGTCATTTATACTTAGTTATAATTAACATAATACAAAAGTGAAGTGACACATACCTGAAAAGATATACAATAAAAAAAAATATTTATTAAGATTTATTTTAATGCAGATTCAAAGGAACAAGATCTTTTAATAAAATAACTACTTACAATACCTTTATTTTTCAGTAGTAAAATATACTATATACATATGTATCTATATATATCTAAAAATTGAAAAAGTTTGGCTTATGCAAAATGTGAGCCAACAAATTAAGCTTAGCCTTGAATATTGTGTGTTTTGATCTAAACTCTTTCAATCATATTATACCGATGTACCTTCATTAAAGGTACAGAGAATCTTACAAAAATTCATTTAGTTCTCATCAGATTTCTAAGACTCTGCAAATTCAAGTGTATTCAAAATTTTTCTTCTTCGAAAAGTTGGTCCACTGGTTTCTTTTTTTCTTCTCAATCCGTGACCTTATACCATATATATCTATCAGTTACAAAATATCTATTACATTTTTCAAATTCTGTCTAATGAACTTCAGGAATAGTTATGCGGATAATAAACTCATTAACATTGAAATTGTCTGTTATCTGAATTGTCCAGTCTATGTTTTTCATAATCTCTGGTTCTAGAGAGTATTCTATTTCCACTCTTCACACTGAAATCAGTCAAATTTCTTCCAAAAAAAAACTAGCTCTAGTTTGTTTATACATATAACTCGCATATTTATATTTTTATATTAGAAAATGGTCTTTAAAATGGGAATAGTATATTTTTAATATTGATTTGGTGTTTGTTTGAAATTCCAAATTCATTTCGCTCTTCATGTTGCTGTTCACTCCTATTTGACTGAAAATCATTGTACTTTAATTTGTAGCATTTCGAATTCGTCGACCCAAGTCTTGATGTGAGTAAAAATCGAAATACACACAAAATAAAAAAACTAACCAAAGATGAATCGTGTAACTTGTTTCTCGATATAGAAGCGCAAATTTGAAAACCAAGAAAATAACATGCACTAATTGATAATCTATGTACTAAAAAACTGTCAAAGTCAAATAATTGCAACGACGGTAAATTTTACACCACATAAAAATATTTTAAAAAATATAAAATAAAAAAAATATCTGTATCTCCATAACTACGCAACATACCGGTTCCAAATGTAGCTAATAAATCAACCATTTAACCCCATAAGTATATCGAAATTGGTTTGGCCGAACTCAAGTTTGCGCTTAGCTACACATTTAGCAATTAAATTTTATTATAAAGATAAATTTGTTATTAAAGTGGTAATAGTTCATGAGATACAGCCCGCTGACAGACGAATGGACAGCGGAAGCTTAGCAATAGGATATCGTTGGCCCCCTTTGGGTATGGCACACTAAAAAAATATAATTTCCCATTCATAAATCAAATTTAAGCATAAAATTAATCGGATGAACACTTAAAATATCTGAGTGTAAACAAATGAAAAGATAACAAAAAATCCAACTAAATTTTTTCATTGACTTTCACTTTTTTCAATGTTTTTTATCTTTCATACATTGAAACTCGTCAACTGAGTTTCTGATTGTGAGATTCAATGAAGCAGAACCACCATCGTTTAATTCAAATTTCATACATAGCAAGGCTCGTATTCATTTTAATTGTTTTTCAATTCGAAATTCAGATTAAACTTGTCCATTAAACTAATTTAATCTGTTTGCGGATGTCAATGAATCTATTGCTTATTTTATACAAAAAAAAAAAAAAAAAAAAAAAAAAAATAAAAAAAAAAGAAATGTAAAAAAAATATAGCCTCTTTAACCAAAAATTCTTTAGTTAATGTTTGATGACAGGAGGAAGTGGTTCTTTGAGTTCTAGCAGCTGTGTGGGCAGCAGCAGCCGGTGAAAGGCGTTCAAATCGACCAAGAACTCATACATATGTCAGCTGCCAAGGTTTTGGCATGCGTAGTTTAGGACGCGCATGGTATTTTGTCACAAATCGATGAAAAATATAGTAAAATTGAATAAATTACGCTTCGAATTGCTTCCTCACCCCTAGTACTCTCTAAATATTGGCCCCAAAGACTACTGGCTTTTTGCAGACATCAAAAAGATGCTTCATGAAAAGAAATTTGGCTCAAGATTGACGAAACAGAGCAAAGAGTCTTTGCCAAAAATAAATCGTTCTACAGAAAAGGCTTCGAAAAGTTAAAGGAGCATTCAAATGTGCATATGTTAGACCGGAAACTAATTAAGTGATGTAATAATAATTTTCATCATATTATATATAAGAACTTAGTCTTTAATATGTAAAAATAATAACATTACGTATACGCAATTTAGATTCATAATTTCGATAAAAATAATTTCATAAAACAAAACAAAGTTATAATCATAAACCAGCAATTATAATGAAGAACAAAAGATTAAATCTTCATTATGTCATTTATTAGTAATATTTTCATATTGTTATAACTATCCTTAGACAACAATAACATTGCGTATACGCAATGAAAGCTTATTATGTTGCATTAAAAAAAAAATAGACATAAAAACTGATGCAAAATAATTGTGGTTAACAACATTTAATGAAAGTAAACAACATTATTATATGTTCATATAACGACAAATATGTACAATAAACAATAACAACAGCATGAAAAATAATATGCTAACGAAAAGTCAATAAGCATAAATTTAAATTCAATTGCATTATAAATAAAAAAAAAAAAATATAGGATAAGTAAAAGTAAAACGCATTAAAATTCTATGAAAGTACACTAATGTTCTATAATACTACTTAACATATACACATACATATATAGTACACTCATTGACATTATAATAAGTACCGTACATACTTTATTACATATACATACATCTTCATGAAATAACTTTAATCTTATTTACTTTTTAACATCACTCAACAATTTAATTTACAAAAAATAAAAGACGACGCACTTTTCGAAAGTTTTCTAATTATATTCAGTTTATATCAGACAGTTTTGTTAATTGAAATTGTTTTGTGAATGAGGCAAAACAATTATTGTCTTACTGAAGAGAAGAAGGAAAATGGTTTTGAAGAGAAAACAGAAAAAGAAACGTTGAGTTTCATTTTAAAATTCCAAATGCACTAAAAGCAAAATCTCACGATTCACCGTTAATTCACAGACTTATTCAAAAAGAACACATTTTTTTTTTTTTTTTTTTTTTCTTTAAATCATCTTTTTATTCAAAATAGACTCCTTCCTTCCGAATCGATACAATGTTTGGCACGATCAAGCTGCCGAGCTGTCCGAAGAGGTAGAAATTGCAATGTGCAAAATCAAGAGAATACGGTGATACATCTTGTAATGACATGTATGTGAGCCTTAAATTACTTAATTAAGATTTTAGGTTCCATGAGGAACCATATTTGAAATGCCAATAGTCATGCAATTTCATTTGGAATAATTTGTTGAAGACTACACGCTTATTAACCGGGATACATATATGGAAAAGTTCAACATTTTAATCAAATACTAAAATGCAATTCAATACGAAATAATGAACAAAAAATAAATTGTGTGATTCAGATTTTGTTCAGCTTTTGAAAGTTTGAAGTTTCTCAATGTTATTGGATCATCATATTCTGATGATATCAAACCAAATCAGTAGATTTAGTAGAAAATATTTAGTACATCCTGGCCAAATTGCTGAAAGCTTTTAGAAAAAAAAAAAAATAATAATAATAATAAAATATAAATATTAAGAATAATGTTGTGCTCCTATTACTTTGTCCATGAGTGTATAAACTTTTGTGTAAAATTTATATAAGAATATGTGTTTATGTATCAATATGGTGGATGTGCAATTTAATAGACCAAAGAGAAAGGCGCCTTAAAGTATGTAATGCCATCATCATAAACTTTAGCTGACAATGGCCAAGAAAAAAGGCGACAAATAAGAACCCGCATGTTAGATATGTATGTTCATGTGTGTGCTTGTGTGGGTTTGTATCTGCAACCTGTTGCCTTTTTCTCTATAAATTTTATTGTTTTTACACATCCTTATGCATATTGACAGTAAACGAGTGAGCGAACGCAAAAGCATTAAATTTAATACGTTTTTATATGCAACCCATTTAATTAACAAGTAGCAGTAAGGATAACATAAATACAGACTGAGTTTTTGTTCTATTCCTTTTTTTTTTATTATGAAATACTTCATAAAGTTCGCCTATGAAGTAACCGAACCAAGAAACAAAATAATAATAATAATAATAACGCAACAGAAACAACAGTAGCAGCAGAATCATATATTATGGACTTGGTCTTCTATTATGAACTTGGTCTTCTATTATGGGCTTGGCTTGGTCTCGATGACTAACTGGCAACAACAGTCAAGCAGGAAGGTAACAGTAGGCAGCAGGTAAACGAGGTGTATCCGAAAAATATCCGTCTCCGCATTAGTTTTATTGCTCTATAGTCGGCTAACCAATATGGCTTAAGCAGTTCTGGAAGTCAGTTTACAGAATGAGTTTTAGTAAACTGATCACTTGTCTTTATGCCTTTTGAGTGGAACTTTCAATTTTCGGAACTACCAAAAGTCACAGCGTGGCTTTAAAGCATATTTTCATTACTAGTGATCATTTCTCAGCTGTCCTTAGCTACTTCAAAGAGCTTTTCTGAGAAATTCTCGGTTAGAAATATTTTAAACATTTAAATCATGATCTTCTTTGATCGGAATGTTGTTTTGTTGTTATACTCAAAGGCATTCAGTTAAATGTACCACCACACAGAATTCATTCCATCTATTCTGCAAAGAGTTATGAAAGCAGTTCATAATCTTTTGGGATATACCTCGCTTAGGCAGGTGAACTTATGTGCTTGGTAAATAAATTTGCAACGAGTTGCATGCTGAGTGTGGACGAGTGTGCGATTACTTAAGCAAGGGTGAAAAACGGCACCAAGAAGAACAAGAGCTTGTTTCACTTGATACGGCAAGCGATGGCGGCGGATGGCCATTTTGGCCAATAGTGAAAATTCATTTAATAATTTTTCAAGGTTTTCACAGGATGTTGCGTTATGGCAACCGATGCCTTTATGCGGAGGCAGCGATAGTAAAGTTGCCATGGCACTGTCTACTTGGCAATATGTTTACCGCTGCAAACTCAACTTAGTTCTCGCTGCTTTTTAGTTTTCTTGTTTCTTCTGATTTCTTTTTACACATGCATACCCATGTAGATGCAATACAATACATAGACTTGAATCTTCTTCTCATGGCAAACTGCTTTACAAATCGAATTCAGTTGTATTTAATTAAATTTTGCTCAATTTGCCTACACACTCGCATACACACAACAATCATAATCAACTTAGTTTCGGAGCCTAGGATACTAGAGGTTTCCTTCATAGCTTTGCTGCTACAACTTGCACCACATGGGCAACATTTTCTGACTTTACTACTGCTTTTCTCTATCGTCACCATTTTCATTTCATTTTCCATTTATTTTCATTTGATTACATCCAACACCCACAATGATGCTTTTGTTAACTGTGAATGCGAGAACATTTTTACGCTTGTTTGAGTTTCGCATTTAACTTTTCTTTTTTTCGTTTTTTCTTTTATATTTTTTATTTTATTTCACTTTATTTTTTTTTTTGTTTTTTTCTTTTTTGTTAAAATTCATTCATTTGCAAAAAATCTTTAAGTTTACCCCCTTGTGGGGCACATCATCATCATCATCATCATCATCAACATCGTCATCATCATGATCATCATCATAAACGTTGTATTTGCTTTCGATTATACACTTCACATAAATTTTGAATAATTTATTACTTTAGTGTGATGTTTGGAACATTGCAACGAGTTCTCCCCACACATCAAGCAGCAAAGTGAATCAAATGAAACAATCACAAGGAGTCTAGTAATAGAGTTTTCACTTCTTCATTTGAACTGTAATCAAAATAGGCATTGTAATTGAATGCATAAAGACTAAAAAAAAAAAAAAACAGCGTGCAGTGTTCGTTTGAAAAAATCCGTAAATCAATGTAAGTCATGCTTCCCGTTGCTCGCTTATTTGAAATTAACGGGTTTGAATAGTTAGTTTATTCAAGACTTGAGCATTCCAAACTCCTTTGATTTGAAGTATGTACTCAGACAATTTTTTTGACTTGCTCAACTGATACAGTTTGTCCGAAGTCCTTCTTTTAGATTACAGCAGATAATGCTTCCCATTGCTTGTTAATCTCAAATAAACTATTTAAACTGAGTCACATACGTATGAGTGACAATTCACAACTCACATGTGAAGTGTATTTAATTTTGAGTAAGATTTCATTGTAACCATTTTGTTTATTTGTTTATTACGAGTTTAACATTTGTTTCGTTTTTCATTCTGAATTTTTTGTTCTCTTTATTTGTTATTTTCGTTGTTGTTGTTGTTGTTATTATTGTTTATTTGTTATTTTTACTCATTACTTTTGGCTTTTGTGTTAAATGAAGCTGTTAATAAAGTACATTTTTAATGAAATCATTGCGTAACAATTGATTTCTTTATTGAGCAAATTGATGTATGTGTGTAGTGTGTTTCTATACGTTGTTTCTGTATCTGAACAATCAAAATAACTAACAAACGAACATAAAAAGAAGAAGGAATCATTTTAAATAATGTGCAATAGAGTAAAATCTTAAATGTTTGGAAGTCAATGGAGTGAAATGAAGTATAAATAAACAATTCAACATGGAACAATTGGCAACTTTTACTTTCGTCTTTTGTTAAGTGATGTAAGATTGAGCTACGCATTACGCCATCCACCCTCCTTCCCCCGCCACATTAAGAATGATTTAGTTAAGTAATATTACTAAGCTTAATTAAAATGATTTTAAATAGAACAAATTTGTTCTATTGTATTGTATGTATATATAAAACGTAATAATTTAAGGAATGATTGATCGATAAACTAAAACAAATATTACAAACATATTACAAACAACAATTTTCGCATAGGTTACTCATAATTGGATATCATTTAAGCCATTAAATTATGATATATTTCTATGATATTTACCTATAAGTACTTGCTTAACAATTTCAAACATTGCTACTAATTGAATCAAGCAATTTCTTTAATTAACATCAAAAAATGATTGATGAAATAATATTTTCTTTCTTAACTCATTCCAAGAAACGCCTATAAATTCAACCATCCAAGGGCAAAAAAGTATTTTAAGAGAATATTTTGATAACAAAAAAAAAAAAAATTTTATTAGATACAACTGTGATTTATTGACAAAAAAGAAAAAATGGCCATGTGCGAGTTGGACACGAAGTGTTCTGCATACCATCGTACAAGATTTAACATTATGTAATTTTTACGGTTCCCTACCCAAAGGGTGCCAACGAAACCCTATTACTAAGCCTTCTTTGTCTGGTCGTCCATCCGTCCGTCCGTCTGTCAGTCGACTGAATCTTATGAACCGTAAAAGGTAGACAGTTAAAATTTTCACAGAGCGTGTTTTTTTTTTTTTTGCCGCTAATAAATTTAAAAATTAAACGTAGTCCTCTCTCATATTCAAATCGGGTAAAATCAAGTGTGGTCTCTGATATATACAGAAATAAAGCAAGAAATAACTGAGTATTTTATATGTTATAGGCAGTGGTAATAGATCCGTCAATTTAAGTTATTTGAAAGTCAGAAATCTATAATTTCTTACTTATTATTTTTGAACAGTTAAGTTTTCTGTGATCATTCAAATTTTACTCAATTTGCAATTGTATCCATGACAGTTTATGAACTGCTTCACCATACCACACTGCATTATTACCTGCATTATCAGCTTTACTGCTGCGACATTAGCGACATTTGAAATATCTATATCATTTAATTTTGTGTGCTTCTTTTATTTTGATTTAATTTGTAACTTTATTTTGTGTCTATTATTAAAATACAAATTCTATGAAAATTTGTTCTGCCTACCTATTACGGTTCATGAGATATAGCCCGTTGACAGACAGACGGACGAACGGACAGTGGCACCCTTTGGGTACAAATATAAAAAGAAGCACTCACCAAGCAAAAGATAAGGGGACTATGTATTGCTTGGAGCTATGGCGAAGTAACCGATATATTTTTCAAAAAAGAAAAAAAAACAAAGTCAAATTTATATTTCATATGTACTATGTAAATACTCGTATGTTTAATTCCTTACAACTATATATCACAACACAAACTAATTAAACTAGTTGCAAACATAAAAGTAAACTGTGCAGTAAGCAAAAATGTGCTTTAAACACTTGTGAAGTCAGAACCAATTTCATAGGTGTTAAGCCAAGAGAAAAAAATCGTCAACGATCGCGTACATGACAACCCCGCTTGTATGAACAGTAGTGTTGTTTAAGTTTTATGACAGTCCTGCATCCGACATAGGTGATACATAAAATTTCTTTACACAGATGTTGTGAATCTTGGTATAGATGACATAGAAGAGCTTTATATAGTCTTTATTCATTAAAGGAAACAATACAAAATGCAATGAAATTTGTAGATCTTTAGAACAAGTCAGATTGCATAAGAATAAGTATAGCAAAAGAAATTATGCACCACTTTCAGCATAGACGAACGCAAGTAGTTTGGGTCACTGCTGGATGAACACGAATTTCAGTAAGAAACTCCACTAGTTCAAGAAAATTGAATTTTAATCAGTAGCAATTTAAATTCAAATCAAATTGCTGCTCTGTAAGCTGACTGACATCTTATTGATGAAGATGTGTTCAAATTCTATTTAAAATGCTAAAACATCATGACAAAATGATGGAACATAATATCTATAGACACTAAATTTGTAGTTGCTAATTTAAATTAATTTTTTGTTTTTTTTTTTACATAAACAACTTTTACGAACCAAAGTAGAGAAGGTAAATTGGAAACTGAAAACTGAAAACTGAAAACTTGACGCAAAGGATAACCGAAACAGTAAACTAAACTTTATTATTGCTTTTATGCATAAAAATTTACTGCATTCGAGAAACGTGCAGCTTTCAATTTCACTTGTACAGCAAACTTGAAACCTACAAAAAACTAAAAAAGGAAATGTTTCAAAGCAAAATGCAAAAGCAACTAGACATGCGATTGCAACAAAAACATACTACAAACTGCAAAAATAAAAAGATATTTTAGTTTTGAGCAGCATGTAGCACGTCCTTGTAATCTTTTATATCGTTTACCTTAAAGCCAAAAGCGTTAGCGCGCCAAAAAAAAAAAAAAAATACAAAAAACTGTATGTAGTAGAAATAGAAAAAGAGAAAAAAATAAATAAGATTGTATAAACCCAAAACATTGAGTCCTTTCAAGGCTCTTGACTCTGAAGAAGCCGACGCGGCTCGTTTCGACTGACTCAATGCGACGCATTGCGATGCAAAAACAAAAATATTTCGACAGTAAACTATTTGAGGCAGACATACACACACACACACAAACACACACACACACACACACACACACACACACACACACAAACACACACACACATATATATATATATACAATATATGTATGTACATATATGTATAAAGAGATACACAGGAAAGCATGGCATGGTCATGGTACTTAAGATTCATGAACCCAACACATGCCAGCATTACAAATGATTCTACAACACTAATAACTAACTAGCACCAAAGCCAAGTATTAGTGTGTGAAACAACTACTACTATCTCGTCGTTGTGTGCTTCGCTTGGCTTCATATTCCTTCACTTCATGGTTACCAAATTCAACTTACCCAGCCTGGTTTGATGGTTGCTTAGTTAGTTGGTGGTTTTATTGTGGGTACTAAGTACTTAACTTAAAGATCGAAGAAGCATAGCTGAGTTATTTTTTCGGCTTTCATGATAAGAAGAATTATATTTTGACTGTGTGTTATGCCAAAAGCAATGTCAAGTAGCCATTTTCCTCTTTGCTTTTCTTGACTTCATTTTTCCTTCTTTTTGAAATATTTGCGTTTTTTTTTTTTTGTTTTTTTTTTAATTTCTCACAAATGTGAATAGAACTTATTATTTTAACACGGTGTTTGTCACGAAGGATAGTATTGGGTATATACATATTTACCCATTGTATACAAGGCAAGGTTTAAGGCTTTTATATACCAAGCACTAGTAGAAGATCCCAGTATTTTTGCTAAGTTCGGATACAGCATCATCATCATCCTCCACCTATTCAACACTGAGATATTATTTAATTCGTTAAAAAGTTGAGCTCCCAAAATTATCAAGTACATTATTATTTGTGACCATAAGAAAAGCTTAATGCTTCACTAAATATTTTTCATTGATATTGAAAATATTCTTTAGTTCCACTTATGAGATATCATCATTTCTCAAATATTTAAGCGATGATCTCATAGTATCAGGTATATTCTTGATAGTGGAAGACACGAGTATAAGAATTACTAAGTGGCTTCTGAATTTTGAAATATACTAAAATTATATCAATCTGACCAATATTTAATAAACTTACACTAACTGTCATACGTATTAGCAATCTTAAAAATTATAATTTGTCTACGAGAACAATTTCATTTCCTCATCATGTTGATCTACACGAATGGTATGTAAGTTTCGGTGGAACCGAAATTAATTCATTAGTCTTGTTTTTTTATATGCTTTCTTCGGGCGATAAAACATTTTCTTATCGATGGCAATTTCCGCTCGAGTACAATATGAATGTATGAACGAATGAATGAGACAAAAAAAAAAAAAAAATAAAAAAGCAGAGGAAAACATGAAAGCTCAAATAAATCCAACAGAAAACGATAGAAGTTTGAATTCTATGCCAATAAATAAACTTAAGTCGAACGACTATTGAGTTTAGTTTCCTTTTCAGTTTATTCTATTTGTTATTGTTTTTATTCTAGATTTCTGTTTCTTTCTTCTGTTTTTTTTTTTCTTCTTAGACATACTAAATTGTAACATTTTAAGAATCTATGAACATAAGTAAAAATATCTATGAACAAAAATATAACAGAATACTACTTTCAGATACTTTTTCATATTGCATTCCAGAAATAATGATCTTAAACTTTAAAATGTGTAAGAAATTTCTTAAAATTAATACATTTTTTTTTTTTTTGTTTAAATATAATACAATAAATTGTTTATCCAAGATATGTTCTTTTGGTTCGCAGAATCAAATTTCAGCTTCTGAGATGTAACAGGATTTATGATCATCAACAAATTTGTAGGCTGATGTCATTTGTGTTATCTTCTAGCGATTTTTATAACTTCAATATTAGAGATTAGATGATCTATACTCTTGATTTGCGGTGCCACATTTCTTATTTTGTGACCAATCTGTTCAGTTATTATTCTCTTCAAGTAGTGAATAGTATATATTATAAGTTTGTCATGAAGTTTGTAATGCAAAGAAGGAGACATCGAAGATCACATAAAGCATATATATTCTTGATCAGCGCGACGAGACAAATTGATCTAGAAATGTCCGTCTGTCTGTATGTATACAAACTGGTCCCTCAGTTTTTGAGGTAGAGAGCTGAAATTTGACAACTTTAAGTGCTTGTCTCATATACATGAGTCGCTAAAAGACCCTCGGACTATCAGTAGTGGTATCTCCCATACAAGCCGCATACTCAAATTTATGTTTTTATTTGAAAAACTTTTTTGTTTTATAGGTTTCTGATCCATATTCATCAACCATGTAAATTTCCAGATCTTAGGATTACTAGACCGTATAGCTCACACACAAAAAACGTTTTCTAGGGACTGCGTCACGAGTATTACATATTCGGCATAGTCGAAGATACGCTTTTTTCTGGTTTTCTTTGAATGATTATGATATGAATGATGCTTTATTGATCACAATAATAATTTTCCAAACCCAAAACATGGCTTAATTTAAATTTCAATATTAAAAGTCTTCATGAAAACTTATAAAAGTATAATAGTCATTACTATATAAAGTTGTATGGTCAATATCGTGAACGATCCGGTTTCGTTTGAACTGTATAAATCGCATAAATTAATTGTTCTCGCATACACAATCACCAGTTGAAAGTAAACAAATAATTAAAAATTCCGAAAAGAAGGGATAAAAGTAAATTCATTGAATTAACTACAGAAATTTCAATAAAATATTTTTGTTGTAAAACAATTGTTATTTATATTACGTTAAATGGATAAAACAATTCACTTATGGACAGAGTGCATATATACAATAAATGCACAAAGTTGGCCACACTCACTTTATGCAGTTTGTGCATCTCAATTGTCCAAGGTAATAATATAAACGCGTCAATTTTTTTTTTGTACGAAGTAACGTTAAGTTAGATTGTGCGCTTCATAAAGATGTGCGGTTTCGTAAAGGCCCCTATTACTTATGTTATTTCAATGAATTTAAATCTTTCCCAATCAAAAAATTGGCTTATACTGGTTTTCGCAGTATTATATTGGTTTTAGATTCCAAATCTTCATACTGCTTTTTCCCTAAAATATTGTGTTTACACAGGAATTCAGAATGACGATGTAAGTTTTGAAAGAGACACCAAAATGGAATGATGAAGTCATGAATAAAATGAGTGAATCCAATTTGTTGAATGCCAATGAAAATGTGGCAAATTTGCATTTGCAATTCAGTTGTGATAAGAACTACTGTAGAGCACGCAATGAAAGGACAGCCTGGATTCGATTCTGTATTGATGGCTGGAATTATTCAACCATCTCAACAAGGGCGATTGCGAGTACAAAGCAAAAGGATAAAATCGTTGAATATGTTTGATGGTTGCCAGGAACTTCAGCATCTGTTGAACGATTTTTTCCTGCAGTAAACACAACTTGGACGTCATACAAAACTGAATGGAAAGCGAAAATATAAGTGAAATATCTGAAGAAATACGCTATGTTATGCTTTTTACTATAAAAAAGGGAAAAACGCTGCAAAGACATGCCGAAAAAATTGTGCAGTTTACGGTGAGAATGCTGGTTTGCTCGGTTCCATTCCGGAAATTTCTATATTAAATATTTTTTTCGCACTAGTAGGCCTGTCACTGAAAAAGTCGATGAAATTTTGTAACTGATTGAGCAAGACCGGCACGGAAGTTGTCAAATGGCATAGGAGATACAACATCAACCATATAACAGATTAGAATCATCTAAAAAGAGCATGCTATTCAAAGCAGCTCGATGTTTGGGTGCCTCATGAATTGATGAAAAGAAATTTAATTGAACGAATCACCGTCAATGAAACATTGCTGAAACGTAACGAAATGGAACCATTTTTAAAGCGAATCAATGGATTCAATACGAGAATATCCAATGCATGGTCAAAGCCCGGTGACTTTCCACAAACGACTCAAAGCCTAGATTGACGGAAAACAAGGTAATGGTACAAGGTAGTGTTTGGTTGATTGGAAGGGAATTGTCTTTTATGAGCTGCTAAAACATGTCGAAACGGTCAATTCGGTCCTTTACTACGCACAACTCGATCGTTTGAATGAAGCAATCAAGAAAGAACGACAAGAATTGGTCAACAGAAAGCTTATAGATAATAATGGCCAATATGTAATTGATTGAAATTGATTTGGAGTAAATAAAATTTTTGTTCAAAAATGTAACAAAAAACCGCAGGGACCCAACAATTCCGCGATGGATATAAATGTGAATTTTCATTAAATACAATTTATACTCTGAAAAATAGTGTTTTTCTCAAATTGATTTTAAATTCTTTTAAAAATTTTTCGTGGAATATACTTATACTATACTTGAATCCGTTTAGGAGAATTTACTTCACAAGTTTTTTTTATTATCATTAAATAAAATAGTTTACTTTAAAGTGCGGGACAATAAATTCGCTTCTTTTCTAATGCCATCGAAAACCACCGTTTCAAAATTTACAAACAAAATATCCAAACACTTTGACATGATAGAAAAACACTTGAAATTATGAGAGCAATGAACATAATTCACGTTTCATACTTTTTAATGACTTTTCAAATTTATCAAGTGATAATTGAATGAAAATGGCATATTCAAGTGTGTTTACAGCAGAGCGTTTATTTTGCATTAAACTAATTATAATAATATCCTTTTAAATTTATTCATCTTTGGATATACAGCATACTTTAAATTTTCCATTATTAACCAGTTAATTTATCAAAGAGCAAAAAAATTCCATTCTTCGCTTCTTTGAGATACACAATTTAGTTCTTTTGAAAACAGAATCTTCTTTTTGTTTAATGCAGTCAAAGTTTCCTGAATAACTAGCAAGGGTAATCAAAATATTAGAATATGTATTGAATATCCATTGAATTCATAAAGATAACCAAATTTTCACAAAATGAAATATGTACATACATGCTTGTTTAATTACCATGCAGAATATACGTTTCACTTGACTTCACTTCACCTACACAAAATGCTCTTCGTCTCTGCATATCTTTTACACTTTAATGGTTTTATATTTTCAATTAAAAAAAAAAAAAAAAATTTCAAAACTTATTGAAATTTTATTTAAAAAAGAAAACCTTTTATTAAGTCTATTATTCTGTTTTGCTTGAATGGATAGCGCATTATGATTTATGCTTCATTTGCGCAGCCTACATAGGCAATTAAAGTTCTTACTTGATTGATTTGAGTATTTTAAATAAATTTAGATGCTTTCCAAAAAGAATGTGGCGTTGTAAAGCGTGAAATGTCTCTGAATAAGCCAAGTAAAAGCCTCTCTGTAATTGGAATATCGAAAAAAAAAATTTGGTAGAAGCCAAAAAGTTGTTCATAACTTTATTCGAAACTATATGTACCCCCACACGTTGCTGTGGTTCAGGCTGGTGAAATACTATTAAACAGTTAGCGTAGACAACTCGCTCATGAAATTGTGTCCTTTTATGTTTTGTTCAGTCTATATGTTTTGTCATGAAAGTATATGCTTTACTTTTAGTAATTAAAACAAACAACAACAGTTGATGAACAACAGTTGGCGTAAAATTTTGGGGTAGTACAACAGATGACATTATATACATCATTAAAATTTATTTTTATAAATATTATATTAATAATTGCAAGTATATAAATAAAAACTATTATCCTACAACACGATCCTAATCGACTGCAACGTTATGTCAAAATTTCAGAGCAAGCGGTAAAATAGTTTTCGAGTTCTGAGGTCATGAATATACAAACATTTACATTTTTCTTTATATATGTAGATGCATAAAAAAGATAAAGGAAATTTTGGATGGAAAAAAATGATATATATATAGTGCTTTCTAGTGCAAACAAAAGGGGTATTATGCGTGAAGCATATAATTCCATGATTACAGCAAAACCAATATCTGTGGCACTAGTCCGATGGCTACACAACTCCAATGACAGAAACTGAAAAAAAAATGGAACAAGTGCGATTTGGACTCGCACACGAAAAGTTCCGTACCAATTGTACAAGATTTAATAGTATGGACTTTTTAAATACTTTCGTAAAAGAAAAACAACAGAGAGGTACTACAACAATATGTAAAAGTAATCTTATTTCATTACACCCATCCTTAAGGTTATTTGACAGTCATAGAGAAATGTATTATTTCTTACTTATTACTTTTAAACAAATACATTTTCCCTAGTCATTTAAATCTCACTCAATTCCAAATTATATTCATAATTGTTTATGGTAGCTGCTTCACCACAGCATACTACATTATCAATAGCACTGATTTCTGTTATCTATATTATAGACACTTGATATGATAAAAACAAACACGTTTCTTGATTAATTTTTAACTTCATTTTATTTGTTTTATTTGTTGTTATAGCTGTTTACCGTTCCTGATATATAGCGTGCTGACAGACAGAAAGACAATCAGCAGAGGCAGAGTAATAAGGTTTCGTTGACACAATTTCGGTACGGAACCCAAAAACACTGTCAAACTCATAGAAAAATGAGTGACATTAGTTGGTGTTTTCTGATTTTATTTACTATTTCTTATTTCTATATTCATCGTTTTCACAGTAGAATAAGTGGTGCTATGTTTCAGGGAACTATATCCTAATGTTGAGAATGCTGAGAACTTCAATTCAATTAACAGAAAATATGAACGCTAAATCTTACTAAAATTTTCTTAACAAAAAAAGGATTTCTCATCATTTGACATCCTGGATTTTTTTTTAATACATACACACACGCACCATGTGTTGAAATGATGGAAAATGTAACTGTTTTGAATTGGTCACCATATTCAGCAGACCTTGACATAATAGAAAATATTTAAGTTCGAAAAATTTACAATTCTGGAAAGCAGTTTTTAACAAGAATTTAACTTAATGAGGCCATTTAATGAATGTGGATTTTAATTTCTTATTTCTTTAGCTAAAAATTATTTTTCTATCTCTGATCAAATTTCTTTAATTTTTAACACACTCATATGATTAAAGACTTTCCTTGAAACCACTGTTTATTTTATAAATTTTTTTTTTCAATTTGCAACTCATTTTTAATGAAATATTGAAATGCATAAAATTTATTCTATTTTGAGCTTTCAATCAAAATGGCAGAATGCCATTAATATTATGTAAGTACAATAAAAATCGTTCATTTGAATAAGTTGAATAAGACAAGAAGAGAAGAAAAAAAAAATGGAATTCGATAACAAAAAGTAAAACAACAAACCATTGAATGAGTTACAGTATTTTAATACACTTCACACAAGGGTGACAAACATCTAAGTATTGTCACTTCAGTTTGATGTTTGTAACGCATGTAAATGCAATGGCATCGAGACCTGTGTTTATCCATTATAGTATACATATGTACATGGGTCTCATGTGCGATGTTTCGTGCGGAGAATTCTATCAATATTTTTGGTAACGTAAGGCTCGGTGGTGCCATATGAATTATATTTATGAATTATATTTACTCATGGAAATGACCCTCCAAACATATATGTAGCTAAAATTGCAAAAGAACGAAATCGGTTTTACCTCACCCCTGTCAGAGCACTGCCTTAAATTTGATAATATAATATCTGTGGGTCTATGAAAAAAAAAAATAAGAGAAAAAAGAGGTACTTCGATTAAGGTTATTTCGAATAATATACCAGCACAATTTACTAAAAATTTCGTCAGACCGATCAATAAACAATTAGATCACAGAAAATACTGATTGTCAATATGAGTATGATCACCATTTCGCTTAGCAAAAGATACATACATATATGGTACAATAGTCATGTCCTTCATTTTGTCATTCGTCTGTCTGAGTGTGCTAAATTTTTAATTTCAAAATGATTATTATTTATTATAGACGGAAAAGTTTGAATGTTTTCCTCAATCATCAACAAATATGAGTTAAGATCATTTACTTTTCGACTAGCAAATTTAACAATCATTTGGTAGACTAGTTTAAATTTATTGCAAAATTGGATGCCATGCCATTTATGCATTTGTCGGAAAAAAAGAAGATATTGTATCTATAAATACTTAGATACAAATATACCTATAATTTAAGCATCAATTTATTAGTGGAGTGTATTCTCTTATTGATGAAACCAAATTAAGAATTTCTTCTCTATTCTCTCTTTCACTTAGTTTAGTAGATTATAATTTTTTTTTTTTTTATGAGCTTTAGTAATGAAGGTCAACTTGAATAAAATAAGAAGAAAATAAAGACGATGGATGCCAGTCAACGACGACGTTGATGATGGTAACGCAATCGGGGATTTGTTCTTAATATTGAAACACTTGCAAATGACAAACATTGACATTTACATGATGTCAAGCATAGTCATAGCAAATATAATATACTTTGTCTATTTTATACTAAGTATAGTCTCACCTCACACCGTTTAATATAAGAAAAAAAAATAAATTAAAAAAAAAAAGAAAATGGCAGAACTAACTACAAGAACTACAAGGACTACTTCCGCTTAAAATGGCGTTTCCGTTCCCATAGCTGATAGTGATGATGACTATGATTTTGTTTTTATTATTTTTAGTTTCAATAGAAATATTCGTTAAGGTTTTCCGACCTTTCTTTTTCATTTTTTGTACCAATGATTCCTTTTGTTTTCAATTTCTATAAAATATTCGTGTATTTTGAAAAAAAAAAACTAACTGTAGAAATCAAGGGAAATGTTTTGTGTTTTTTTTTTTTATTCTATTGTATTGCCTTGGTTCCCTTGAAATTTTAATGGTGTTTTGGTTATTATTTTTACTGAAGGTGTGCAATTGAAATATGTTATTTTAAAGATTCAACTTGATTCATAAATTGTCAAGGTTAGATTTTCTTTTATATGTTATAAGTATGAACCGAAAATTATTCGTGGGTAACACGAACATTTAATTCTTTATAACACATGGCACATGTTTATAGTCATTTAAGAAGCTTGATACAACTTGAAGGAGTCCTGGGCAAAATGTAATTTCGGAGCACCTAACCCGAACTAATCAACAATTTAACGAATCAGTCGTTATATTAATTAAAAGTAATATTTGGAAATAACGACAAATCTTTATTAAGTAATTCTTTTTACATAACAAATAGGCAGCCTATACTCGCTGACTGTCGGATGTAGACTAACTAACATCAGCGTCATCGCCAATCGTTAAACCCTCTTCTCTTTGAGCGTGATAGAGAGAGTTGCGCTCGACTCCATCCCGCACTGGTTCCCACAGTAAGTATCTAAATAATAAGTACTCTACCACATGGCCCTTATCGAATGCAACTTTGTGTCAAAATTTCAGAGCAAGCGACAAAGTACTTTTCGAGTTCTGAGGTCATGAATATACGAACATTTACACAATTTTATTTATATATTGTAGATTAACAAAAAATGTACAATTTGAAATAAAACCGTTTGTATCTATCTATATACTCACTTGTATATATTGTATTTGACAACATTGTAAACACACAGAAATATTTTGAATTTGTCTTGATCAACGCGCGCGTATGTAGTTTTTTGGATTTACTATTTATTTTTTAGGTTTTTGTTCATTTGACGCAGTTATAAATTTGATTTATAGTTAACTTCCGTTTTCATTTACCCAAAGATACTTACATTCATATATGTATGTACAAATGTATGTTAGAATATGAGACAAATACATAGATGTTGAAACAGGAACATCACCCACCTCATAACAAATTGTTTAATGGAATAAATTCATACGCTGATGTGTCTGAGTCTGAGTTTGTGTCTGTGTCTGTTTTTGGTCCTTCATCTACAATCTCTCTATATACATGAATGCATAAATATGTTATTACATTATAATAAATTTGTAGTTATATATGTGGCTTCTGATGTCCTTCGAGTGTTTCTATATATGTAAGTACATATTTGTGTATCTGAGTGTAGTTGTTTAAGCTGTGGCTGTGGTTTCACTTCCGTTCTCACTTTTACTCTGACATCAACTCCACTAAATCGAGTGCGCGTGTATGTGGTTTAAAGGAATGTTGGCAAGGAGAACAAGCGACATACATATTTTTGTGTATGTACGAGGCTCATTCCATAATTCAAGAGGCTAATTGTGTACTGTAACAAAATATGAAATTGCTATACTTTTCAACGTACATTTGATAAACCACAATATGTAATTGGCTTATACCAGAAATAAGGAAGTATTTGTCTTGTTATTGGACACACAACACAGGACAGCAAACAATAATATTAAACTTAAATTATGTGATCCTTGTATCATGAGTATAATTAAATCGGGAATCTTAAATTTGTACATAGTTCTGCCATTGTTTAGTTTCAGAAAAGGGCATGAGCTAACAATTTCGTCACTGTGTAGGTCTATTTAAAAATTTTAATTTTTTGCCAATGTGAAAATCCTTAAGTTAGTGGTTCGATTTACAAGATTCGGTTTTGCCTGATGCCTCCCATAAGACAGAGTAAGCTAATATCTTCCATTCCAATCAATTCGTTTTTAATGATTTCTTTCTGCAGCTTATTGGTATGAAAGAAAACATTGTCATGTAAGAGAATCACTCCTATTTTACATATTTGCATCACAATATTTAAGTAGTAAACACTATTAATTGTATACTTATCTTCCAAATAATTACAAAACAGCATCGAAAAATAGATTCAAGATACTGATGCTTGCGTTCTTCTCTTCTATACTTTATCTTTTGAAATCTAGAACAAAACTGTGAACCGAAGTTTCATTACTCGTTAAAATCTTGTTAAGAAAAGGATCACCCTTGCATATTGTCTGTCGCAATTAGTGTGGAAACGCTAAAGGTTCCAGCTATTGTAAAATACATTTTTGAAGACATCTGTGATCATTTTTGATTGATTTCAACCTCAAATCACAAAAGTATCAAACTTCTAATTTCACAAATTTGTATTTATGTATTTCCTTCATAAATTTATCTTACGTATTAAGAATTATTGAATGACCCTCGTGTATATATATGAATGAATGAGTACCTACTGTACATACTTTCACACTATGGGCAGTCAGAGAGGGCTGAAGATTGTTTGTTTTTTTTGCGTTTGTATTTCATAACAATTTGTTTAGACACTGCAATCTATTTGCCACAGGCGGCACACAAATTGCAAAAACAATGTGAAGAGCGTGCAAAAGGCAAACTAAATGTTCGAAAGATACAGCGAAAGGATAGCAGTGGTTATGAGATGAAAGGCAGTATGACTGCGCCAAGATATTTAGATATTCTGCTTTACTTTACTTTGCTTTCGGTTGACATACCTGCCACCTTCTACTAAATACTTCTTTAAATTGGTTTACTTGCTGTTTCCCTTGCTTATTTTGCTTACTGCTATTTCGTTGTTGGGTAACCAAGATAATAATTGCTGTTTGTTCTTATGTTTGCATGTATATTTGCATATGTAATTGATGAAATTATTGTTATTTGTCACCACTGTGTCACTTATATTAATCAACTCAAATTTATTCCTGTTTATATTTTTCTTTTGCGAATCGCTTGAAAGTTTTCATAATTGATATTTTCTCTATAAGACACGGAATTATAAGATTCGATTACATTACAAAATTATATAGAAATCTAGATCAATAAAGACGAATCATTTCATACGATTACCAAATTTATAATGTTTGCAATAGCCTCTATCCCCCCCTTCCCCGGGAAACATGAAGAAATTATGCATAGAAATTTAAAAATTTCTAATACATTTTAGTACTGAGACAATTGTTGTATAATTTAAATGTTATTCAGGGCTGTCGTGGAAACCGACTGGGCATTGCAAACCTATTCCGATTTGATATGGTGGCACTATAAATGGAGGATAGCAATCAGGTGGAGCTGCCGGAATCAGCTTAACTGCCAATTTCTTTCTCTCGTGATTGCTTATTTACTCAGATTAGCTCATATTTCTTTCCAGATTAGAAATAAGAAAACATATTTTTCAAAAACAAAAAAAATATCCAACTAAATTGACAATTAGCATTAGAAGTAGTATTACATCTAAATGTTTTCATCCACTACAGCACTGATTAGCCAAAAATTTTAGATTATGTTTCTGCGATTGCTAATTATCAGAGAATTGTGGCTAGAAAACCTTAACCATCCATCTGGATGCCTTTTTCTCAGAAAATATTACAGCTACATTTTGGTATGTTGGTACAAAAAACCAATCCAATGGGATGTTAAATGCATTTTTTAATAATCTTTCTTACATATGTACATATTTAATGTTCAAATTTCAAGAAGTCAAAACAATTTCAATATAAAATCTTTATTAGAAGTACATACATATGTGTAAAGAAAAAACATCAAATATTTCAGTAGTAAGAATTAAACTCTGTATATAAATTAAAATTAAATAAATTGAAATAATATTGTAATGGGATCCATTAATGATGGCGCCTTCTCCTCATTTCACCAAAAACCAAATGCAGTTTCGAGTATCTTTCAATGATGATGATGATGATGTTGTTTGTCGATAGGACATTCAAAAACCATAATGTGGCAAGATGACTAGCGATCAAACAGCTGTTTCAAATCTAATCATAGGTTAGTGAAATGTTTAACTGTGCGTTTCATACACAATGCTTGATAGAATATCGAACACGTTTAGATATTTCGTATCGCGAGAGACTTTTATGTATTTCCCTTGACTGTGTTCGCTGCTGCGTCACTATGCTTCAATAATTCATATAGAGGACGAACATATAAACGCCCCCCATTAGACACAAGAGTTGATCAACCCTACTTCTGTTGTTCTTGTTTTCTTTTTTCTTGATTTCCTAACATATTAATTGCAATAAAAGATAATTTTACTGAGTAAGAAACTAATAAAAAAAAAAAAAAATTTAGAATTGATCAAAATAAAATATATATAAATCCACTCCAAATGGAGTTTTGCGGAAGTTGAATATCCCAAAACGTTTAGATATTTCGTATCGCGAGAGACTTTTATGTATTTCCCTTGACTGTGTTCGCTGCTGCGTCACTATGCTTC
>JBANCV010000088.1:0-70151 GCA_037040105.1 Amiota albilabris | reverse complement strand
CTGCGTCACTATGCTTCAATAATTCATATAGAGGACGAACATATAAACGCCCCCCATTAGACACAAGAGTTGATCAAACCTACTTTTCTTGTTCTTGTTTTCTTGATTTCCAAACATGTTAAATGCATTAAAACATAATTTATTTTAGAATTCGAGAATAAATAAAAACAAATTTATAAAAGAAATTTAGAATTGAACAAATAAAAAAAGAAAAAATCAGTTAAAAATAAAAAAAAAATAGGTGCGCGGTAAACGTGTTCCTCATATTAGGAATATGCTTTTTATGAACTCCTGCAAGAATTTACGTCGAATATAAATAAAAATATAAATTACAATAGAAATCCCACAAAATATTCAAATTATCAAATAAAAAAATAATGGAGAAAATATTAATTTCCAGAATTTAACTTCAAACAAAAAATAATTTAACAAATGCCAAAAACCACTTTTATTGAAAAAGAATTGGAAAAACTCAAAAAAATAAGTTAAAAAATAACACATAAATTCGTATAACATCATTTCAGAAGGAGACTTTTTAAAATATTTTAATATAAATAAATTTGAACATTTTCCAATCTCTATCAATTGAGAAAATTTGTTATTTTCTAATTTTTTTTTTTTTTTTTTTTGTTTTTTTTTTTTTTTGTCTATTTACCGTGGTTTACATCTATTAAACGTGATTTACTTATTTTTTTTAATAAGTAATAAAACAAATTTTATGAAACTTTCAGCAATAGATAGCAAGAAAATGTGATATAAACTTATGATAAAAGAACAAAAACAAATAAAATCAATACAAAAACCAATAAAAAAATTGAATTGAAAAAACTTGAATGCAAGTGATGGATGACTGGCAAATTTTAAGAAAACTCATAGTATTCGCCCACTTAAAATTTGTGCGGAAATCATTTCAAGCGATACGTCGGGAATAACACCTTTCATTCGTAATTTACCGGCAAAAATTGATGAAATGGACTACCGGATAAAACATTTGTCGCAGCAATCGAAAAGACGGCACCGGGTCGGAAAAGAAAGAAATGCATTTTTGGTGTGTGCGAACGGAAATGGTTCGCACAACTTAAAGCCGTTGGTGATTGGTAAATCCGCAAATCCACGTTGCTTTAAGGGTTTTGAAATCCCATTGGAATACGCTAATTTGATGAATTCGTGGATGAATTCACAGATATTTTTCAACTGGTTCCATCATTCATTTATAAAACAAGTAAACTTATTTTTTTGGTTTAATTTTTAAATTTTCGCATATGACATAAACATTTTTGAAGGTTCAATTGCTTTGTTAGTGATTGAAAACTGCAATGCATATAAGCCAATTGACATGTTACAGTCTGATGATGGCAGCATTGTAGCAATGCTTCTATCATGTCACGTAACAGCGGTTTTGCAGCCGATGGTCAAATTAGGATATCGAAGTAGATTGTTATGCAACATTGTAGTTCAAGAAAATGTTCCAATTGGCAATATTTTGAAGGCATATTCAATTCCTGATGCCATTTTGATAATTAAATCAGTGTGGGATGAATTGCAGCAAGCTGTTCCCATAAAAGCTGGTAGAAAATTGGACGTTGTCTGAATTGATTAAATCAAATAGGGCTTACGATGATGCACTTCGAAAAGTTCATTGATGACATTGAAAACTGGAATAAGAATCAAATTACGGAATATAACTACGATTTCGAAGTGTCTGATAGTGACAACAATGAATCAATTATCGGACAACGAAAAGTGATTGAGGATTAATACTTTGAAATTTGAAAATTTTGCTGCATGAATTGAGTTGCAGGAATTATTTGACGAAGAACCAACACAAACTCAAGAACAAATAGCAAAAATGTTAAATGTGGTACAAGAAACAATAAGCGACCGATGACGAGCAATGAGGAAGATCCAAAAACTGTGAAGATGGGTACCAAATGAACTGAATGACAGGTAAATGGAAAAGCGGAAACCCGTTTGTACCAACAAATGCTTCGAAAGAAAGTCATTTTTGCATCGGATTGTGACGGGTGATGGAACATGTATTTATTACGAAAATCATAAACGTAAAAAATTGTGGTCATCGGTTGGCGAAGTTGGCTCATTGACTCCAAAGCCGAATCGCTTCGGAGAGAAAACAATGCTCTGTGTTTGTTGGAGGGATCAGGGAGGTGTGGTGTACAAAGAACTATTAAAACCTGGTGAAACAGTGATTGCTAATCGCTACAAACAACAAATAATTAATTTGAACAATGCATTGCTTGAAACATGTCCAGTCTGGGCAAGAAGACACGGTAAAGTAATTTTGTTGCATGATACACAGCAAAATCCATGAAAGACGCAGTCAAAATGCTTGAATGTGACGTAGTATCGCACCCGCTTTACTCTCCAGAAGACCTGGACTGTCCGATTATCACATTTTTGCATCAATGAGACACGCGCTGGCTGAGCTACACTTTGCCAAGTTTGACAAAGTCTTTTGAATGGCTTTTGTGAGTGGTTTGCCTCAAAGGACAAACGGTTTTATTGGGATGGCATTCATAAATTGCCAGAATGATGGTCAAAGTGTATAGAATCGAATGAAAGAGCTTTCCGGTACACCTGATAAGTATACATTACCAGTCTGTATGAACTTTGATAGCTCAAAAACTAGTTTGAATGATAATTAACAATCGCACGGACTACGGACTTAATTGTGACTCCGATGACCACTTCAAAGCCATCAAAACATGATGTCAGTTTAAAAACCATATAGCTTGACTATATAAAATTCACAAAAAAGTGGACTTGATGACTTCGTTGCTTCATGCTTTCTTTCAACAAATAAAATTAACAACAATTTACACTTTATAAAATTTAACAAAAACCATAAAAAAAGAAAAATTTCACAAAACGAATTTATCTGATTATCCACAAAAAAAAAAAAAAAAAATAATTTGACAAACCAAAATTAGAAAAATTATGTGGAAACTTTACCACGCGTAGTTAACACGATTTTAAGAAGCGTTGATAACACAAAAACAAACCGCAAAGTTAACAATTTCTTGACAAAGATTTTCCATTTTTTTTTTTTTTATTTATGTACACATATACCCTACATTCGCATGGAGTATATTAGCATTGTGTGGACGACTGTTGGGCTTTCTTTTTTTTATTTTTACCCTTCATTTAAATAGAGTTAGTTGGAATATTAAGTTTTGTACAGACGTCTGACTATTAGATGTTACTCTCATACATATGTATATATAATAATACAATTTTTTAATAAAAATTAGGCTGATAATCATTGCTAGACATACTTTCTATGTCTTTTTTTGTCTAGATTATCATTTTCATATACATATGAAATGACCCCAAATTGAATCATTCGATTTTAAAGTTTTAAAATTTTAAAGTGCATTTTCTTTTTTCTTTTTTTGGAACTATCTCTTGCAGTAATCGGAGAACTCTGGTTTAGACAAACGCCAATGTCTGTCTCTGTATATCATATTTGTTTAGCTGCATTGATTGAAAACAGAAAGACTTAACATCCTAACAGGACTCAATTGTGTGTCGTCATCACGTTGATCATTTCCAGATATCTCTTGGGAGACGGACAGTTCAGTTATAAAGATCAAGAAAAAGTGTAAGTAGCACATAAAATGGAAGTTTGTTTTGTTAATTCCTACTTAATTTCTTTCTAAAATACTTCAGCATGCAAGGTGTCTCATTGACGAACATAGCCTAGGGGGAACTTCATCCGAGAGAAGAAGTGGTCTTTTTAAGTTTATTTTAATAATTTTGCCTTTCGTTTTGCCTTAAGCTGTCTGTCGCATAATAAATTTAAATTTAACTAAAACTTACGGTAAAATAAAAAGTAACTAAATTTATTTTTCTTTTTAATGTGTCTTAGAACATCTGCTGCTGCTTCTGCTGTTTCTTCAATCTCCTCTTCAAACAATTTCACCGCAAGACATTCTTTCCCCTAATTTTTGTGCTGGTTTTTTTTGTTTTGGTTTGTTTTGTTTTTGGTTTGGTGCAAAAATATAGTAACGTTAAAAGCTGGCATTGCTAAAGTCTGTCATTATTGCCAGCCTTCACAATTCTTACCACAAATGAAAACAGCATCACTAAGATTACTGAAGCCCATGGAGCTTTGCTCTCCAGCTGTTGCCAATGTCGTTAATAGGCAGACCTCGACGTCGTCGTCGTCGTCTTCGTTGTCGCCTACCCATGCTTTATAAGACAGCATTACTACCACCCATCACACACCATACCCAGACCCAGCACTAAAGGATCCGACCAAAGTTACTTCGTTCTGGTTCTTTTGCTTCTACTATACTATACCATACCATATCATACTACAGTTTCTGATTCTGTTCTGTTCTGATGTTTCTATCGTTGTGTTTAGCTTACAAGTCATTGTCATAGACACTTGGGGCCATAATATAATCATCATAAAAATGTCTTCATAAATATGTGATGAGATTTGTTTAGTTTTTGGGGTTTTTGCTGTCGGTTGACTTTCAACCGAATTTTGACTTTTGGCGCTTTTGGTTTGTTACATTTTGTCCCCTCATGATGTCTGATACCGCCATTTCTCTGATTTAGCAATTTGAAAAGGAAAATTCATTTTCCTTTCCTTCCTTCCTTTATTTTTTTTTTTTTTTTTTTTACTTTTTAAACAAATTTTGTCAAACATACATATGAGCGAGCGAACGATAGAACGAATTTAAATGACATCAGCGCATAGGGTTAAGTGGACCATTGGGAGAAACTGACTGACTGACTTCCGTAAGTGTTCGGACTGTCCGGAGTGGTCCGAAATGTTTGCATTTATCTGTGGGGAGGCATTTAAAGTTGGTTTTACTTAAGTTGAGAGATAATCATTATCATGCAAACAGCCTTTAAATGCTCATTATTATCAATAGAGAAGAAAAAAGTTTTAGTTTTTCGCTTTCTCATTTTTCTCATCATTTCCTTTTTGCAAGTGAAGAGTTTTTCTTTCTGTCTTTACTTAAAGTCACTTGAGTCTGCCCAACGTTACCCCTTGTATTAATGACATTCCTTCTTCTCTTAGACATTTTCATGATGATGATGATGGCATGCCATGTGGTAATATGCTCAAGTGGGCGTCATAGACACAAACATTTGGGAAAGTTTTCCTTTTTTTTTTTTTTGTAGAAAAAGGGAAACCAACAACAACTCGAAACTAGTGTCGTTTATGCCAAAATTATTTGCTTAGTATTATGTGTGGTTAATTTTCTTCATCATCGTTCTTTTTTTTTTTTTTGGTTTTTTTTTTTTTTTGAGTTGTTTTTATTTTATATTTTTACCCAATATTTTGTTGGAAAAATATGAAAAAGGTCAACAGACAGACGGCAGTAAAACCGATGCACAATGTTTATATTATCAACCACATTCATATTTTCCATAAAATCATATTCATATGTATGTGTAAAAGTATATTAAGAGAACATAATAACTTAAGATGATAAGGGGCGATAGTGGCGATGATGACTATGGAAACAGTTATCTCAATCATCAAATGGCGCCAAATCAATGAATTTGTATATTATGGTATACAATGATTGACCCAATTTATAAAATAATGTCTTGTCATCATCTCAATAATTATAACAATCGATGATGACTATGATGATAATCATGAGAAACCCTTACAAAAAAAAAAAAAAAGGACAAAAGAAATCCTGACATTAATTTTACCAAAATGTAATGTGTTTTATACTAGCAGGTAAATGTAAATAAGAATGTGTATTGAAATATTTCTATCCATTTATTACAAAAAGGAAGAAATATTCTAGGAAAAAGGCTCTAAATTATACATCCAGCTTCTTTAGGAAAAGATGGTTCAAAAAGAAAAGGAAGAGAAATCAGAAGATATGGTAAAATAAAAGATTTGTTCAATATACAATAAATATCTTTCATAACCTATGTTTTCCTTATTTTGATATGAGGATTACCTCTTACAGTAATGGAACTGAGTAACGGGAGTATTGACGTTAGACAATAAGAAAAGTGTTAAGTATTTGCCCTCAGTTTTATTAGCAAAGAAACACACTTACATAGATTCACCTCAATATGCTGATCATTTTCATATTTATTGTAATAGATATATCAGTTTACCGAGAAAAAAATTCATTTGACACTACAAAATATATAAAAAATATTCTATATACTTCTACATTTGACACTTCAAAATATATAAAAAATATTCTATATACTTCTACGATAGTAGACATTCTGTTATTTATCACATTTAATTCAGCTTTCGAAACTAAACAATATTAAATACAATTTGTGGGAAAAAAATTTTACAAGAACGCGCATCAAGCACAATGTTCGATTTCTTGAAGAATATTACTCTGGACCCTCTACCTGTTGGCAAAAATCTCTACACGGACGAGTTCGAGGTTAAAGATTTGGATATAATATTTCCATCAAATGGTTATTATAATAATACCGAAAAAATTCTTTTGACCGAATTCAGTTCAGATCTTAAGGAGAGATTTGAGCACGTCTATGAAGTATTAAAAATGGAACGTGAAACATTGAAAAAATCGATTGAGCAGCACAAAATTATATACTGCTGCGTAGATATGATGATCAATAATAAATTGGCTACGGAGAAATCATCCATATTCGTTTTGAATCATAATGGTTTTGGATGTTATAAAATCACCAAAGATATATTTAATGAAATCTTTGAGGATAAAGAGAATGGGGAATATACATTGGAGGAAGCCATAGATATTTCGCGTAATAATTTGATTTACAATACCACGGAAATGCTTAAGGTTGAGGCTGATTTGATAATTGTAAATAGACAATTATCGATATTGGACATGAGCTTAACGATTTTTAAAAATTACACAGAGCAGAAAGCAAATGAAAAGAAACTATAAAAATATTATCCTGGTTGGATAATATTATTACTCTCATGATATGCCTCTACATATATGTCAATATATTTGGATTATTTATATTTGTTTAAAGACATTTTTATGTTAAGCCATCTATTAAAGCATATAAGAATACCATATGCAATTTCATTTCTTTTTAATTTTTTTTCGGATTATCAAAAATATAGTTTTATCATAAGATATAGTATATTGGAGGGTATATAATATACCTATGTGATTTACTGGTTAAGGAAATATTATAATAGTTTTCTAATTTGGGTCGGAACTTTCGGTGAAGTATGTCTAAGTGACAAGTAATCTTTCTAGATGCGTCGAAACATTCTTTACAACTTGTCTCTTTAATTTAGTTGTTTATTTTTAATTGTTTTGTTTATTTTGTTGAAAATTTTTTAAAAATAAACCAACCAAAGGAAATCCGTGGCAGGCCATTAAAAAATTTCCAACACCTGTATTTCTATAGAAATTACACATTGTAATCCTATAGAAATTAAAATCATTCAGATCATCTACGAAGATTTCAGCAGAAATCGGAAATGTTAGAAATGCTTCTATGGTTCGACGACTTTTACAGTCTTCAAATCTAGAAAAGTTCCTTTGATAAGGTAAAAATTCGCTAATAATCACGGCCTTGAATAGGATTGGAAGGTATTAAAGATGGCGCAATATGCTTGAGCGTGGTGAAATGAAGATAAATTAAATGATAAATTGTAAGACAATAAATTTGACATTTCATAAAAAAAAAAAAAAAAAAAAAAAAAAGGTATGTTCGACTATGACGAAGATGTTATACTCTTCACGCAGCTCCAATTTTTTTTATGAGAGCTATGTGATTCAGGGATCTGGAAAATTACATGGATAATAAATATGAATCAGAAACTTGTTGTGTCCAAATTTCAAGGCATAAAAACAAAAAAAAAATTTCCTAATAAGAACATGAATTTCAGTAAGGGGCTTGTATAGGAGGCACCCCTCCTGATAGCCCGAGGGTCTTGAAATTTTAATGGCTAAAGTAGATCGGTCAACCACTTCCAGTTTTCAAATTTATTTTGGATAACACACAAAAAAAAAAAAAAAAATCTAATAAGAACGTTAATTTAAATTGGGGTTTTGTATAGGATTTACGCTTTCTGGTAGCCCTAGTATCATGAAATAATCATGGTTGGTGGATATGGATCAGAAACTCATAATGTCCTAATTTCAGTTCGCTTGAAAGTTAAAGTGCTTTTACTTAAAAATAATACATAAGAACCATAAGCAACTCAAACAATTCTTTCAAGTACAAAGATACAATAATAATACTGTTGAGATACTTTTTACAACAAAAACTCTATTGTTGTATTGAAGTATGTTTGTACCTGTTCAAGTGTGTGGCATATCAAGTCATGTCATGTCATTCACGCCATCATCAGGCGGCAGATGACAGTTGCTACTAGAACATATCGTACTTTACTACACACAGATACTTGATGACAGACTGGCAGGCAACCAGGTCTATTTATAGTACATATTTTGTGTGTATTTTGTGATATCCTTTTTATAACATTCTTCCCTTCTATGTATTTTCTTCTTTATGCCCTTTCTCTCCTTCTTTTGTTTATTTTGTGCTCTTGTCGTTCGTTAACTTTACTTTATTCTCAAGTAAAACCAAACTTGGTAAATAATTGAGTAAGGAGAATTGATTGATTTCCAAAAGCTTTTTTCTACAATAGAATAGTTAAGGAAGCGTAACAGGTAAGAGAAATTTACAGATATTCACACACACAATACATAAAATATCATTCACCTATACTAATACATATTGTGAATATCTTTATATAAATTCAATCCATAAGTGTAAGTATCACAAATCTGTGTAAAAGATGTTTTAGTCACTTGTTTAATTTAACCATAGTAAAAATCAATATATCTTATTAAGTTACAATTAAAGACTTCTGAGATTGATATATATACACTTAAACTTCATAACTTTATCACCATCTATGAATATATGTACGTATGTATATATTTATAATATCAAGAGGACTTGGTTTGTTGTTTGTATATGTCTGATCCACACTGGCACTGAGTTTCGTTGTTGCCTGATCGCCGTTGAATTCTAATTTCAAGTTTTTTACAACGAACAACACTCGACAACAGGCTTCTTGTCATCTCTCTTCAACATATCCACCACACCATCACACAATCAATTATCCTCTCTCTCTCTCTCTCTCTCTCACACGCAACATGTTTGATATAAATGCAGCTACAACTGCAACCACAAAACGAAGCAGGGGATCACAAGAGACTACCTCAGGCAGGGCATCACAAGAGATTCAAATAGACAGGAGATCATAAGTGACTACAATAGACGGGGCATCACAAGAGACTGCAATATAACTAGGATTCCTGACGCCGACATACATATACTAATTGAAAATTGACAAATTCAAAAGATTGTAAGGTTTATATGTAGTATGATTTTATGATTTCTTAGAATTCAGCTTTAATAATATGTACATATTTTAAATAATAACAATAAATTTTAGGAAAGTATATTGTGCTTATAAATAAGTTTATTGAAATAAGCTTAAGCTTCAATCGCCTTTCAATATACACACATACATACATATGTACTCTCTTTGCGTGAAGAGTAAAGAAATTGTAGTCATGTGAAAAGGTTTGTGATTGACATATGTATAATACATACATATAATACATGTGTACATATTTCCTTATAGATTTCAGCTTCACCAGCTCTACCACACAAGCAGTGGAATCAGTTGTCGCTTACTTGGTTAAATCGATTCGATGAAGTCCTTATTACATATTCCTCAATTATGGACTGATATCAATATAGACTTCATAAAGAAGGAAAACTTCTTGAGTTGATTGATTCAATCACTTTGGATGTAGATACATTATAGGGAATGCGAATGATATGGGAAAATTTGCCATATGCAATTTAATTGTTCCTCAAATAAAACTAAACATAAACCAAATGGAGCAATAGAGATAAATTATCGGAAAGATAGTTTTACCATAATAATTGTGTTGATTTTTATTTCATTTTCATCGAATTCAATTTAATATTTGCTTCATTTCTTCTGTTTTACAATAGCTTTTGTCAGTAGCCAAAAGCCCTAGCAGCCAGTGCTACATCTTTCCTGTTAACTCTAAGTTTACTTAATGTTAGCAGTAATAATAAATAAATAAATAAAATAATAGCTTTTGTCAACAAAATGAATGAATTTTATTATTTTCAAGAGAAATCTTTGTAGTATAATTTCATCTTTCATCTATTTGTAGCTTTATATGCATTTATAATATACATATGTATGTGTGTAAGTATGCATGCATCTTGTTTCCTTTGTATTTATGTATTTAAGGAGGGCAAACAATGCAATGTATGCAATATGTGAAAAACGCGCTTTATCAGGATCAGGAGCACATTAAGTGCTGCAACTTGTTTGCTAATATCACACAAACACACACTCTTATTACACATACATACATAGATACTACATGCATACATTGTTGTAGAAGAATAAACACTAACAGTTGGTAAGGAGAGCTTCAGATACACAAATACACAAACCAAAGCAAATGCACAATGCAACATGATGCTTTGCTTGCTTTGCTACAGTAGCAAAACAACTTCGTTAAAGATGTTGGCACTGCCACGATGTTGATGATATTGACGTAGATATCGACGACAATGACAATGGTGTTGGCCATGATGATGATGATGGTGATGGTGATGGCAATGATAGTTTCGAATCATATAAAGGAACACAAAATGCATCTCAGAGGCAAAAAGCATCAAATTGAATAACGATGCAAACATTGAAAGGAAACCATTGACATAAAATCATGTAGTATTATGTACAACCAAAAAAGAAAATGTAAAAGAAAGTGCTTAAAGGTCAACACCAGATACAAAAAATAGATACAAAGAATGAAAACAAAGTGTGTATGCAATACAATCGATAAAATAGATAAATAAGTATAACAACATCAGCAGCAAGAACTAAAACGAAACTTTTACTATTATCATCATCATCATCATCATCATCATCATCATTGCCATTACTTGGATTCCGAGTATTTGTATATTTGTATCTATTGTCAGTAACCAAAGCAAACCAAACCAAACCAAACCAAACCAAACCATCCCAACAATAATAAATGGAATATGAAATTTGTATTGGCCAAAAATTCTGTTTTACCACTTTTCTCCACATTCAATTTCCTTTTCCATTTTCAAGTATTTTACATACTTCAACTACGACGATCTTTGCTACTTAATGTGTGTGCATGAAATACAATTGTATCTCATTGTCACTGGCATTGTCATTGTCATTGCCATTGCCATTGCCATTGTCATTTCTGTTTTTTTTTTTTTTTTTTTTTTGTATTTTCTATTTATGTTTTGAACTAATGAAAGATGCAACAGCAGTAGCACTAACAAGTAAACAAAAAAAAAAAACAACAAAATGAAACTGAAAATTAAGGAAAATTCTCTTTTTGCAAAAATCTTCATCATCAACATTATCACTTCTGTTGGTATTTATGTATACGACGCTTGTTCTTCATGATGTCAAGCGGAAATTGAATAGATTCCGGTATTGAACAATGATGAATCTTTTACCAAATGGGAAGTAATTGTAAGATGGACAACACTCAGATAAAGATGAAATGCAGGAATTCAGAACAATAATAGTAGCACACAAAAATATGGAAGATATTAAAAATTACGCAGAAAAGTATGCTACAAGAAAGAAAAATAATCGTCATAATCATTAAAATGCTTACCTATTGTTTGGAGAAGACACTGGTTTGTATCATGACCGTTTTAATATGTTAAAGATATTTCATAACGATGACAGTTGAGCAAGAACAAGTGATTTGATTGACTTGTGTCTGAACATAATCAGCATTTGATTTGCAAGCGAAGTGAACGATTAGATTAAGTTAAGTGCAAGCGAAACACCAAATTTCAGTTTGCTCGAAACTTAGAAACAACTAACCTTGGCTATAGTCGAGCTCTCTTCACGTCTAAAAATCTAATTAAGTAGTAAATCTAGGTCTTTTTCTGGAATAAAAGCTCAGCTTCATCTCTCTGTCTTTCTTTCTCTTTCTGTATGGAACATACAATAATTGTCTGGCCAATACTATTAGGCTTAATTGGAAAAAATGGAATAAATTAACTTTCTCTGAAGACTAATTGCCAAGTTTAACGCAGTTCATTGCTTTTCATACGGAAATGATGCATACAATCGCGAGTAATTGATGCTAAAATTCATCAACTCGACACAAACACTTGAATTTGGTAGTTATTAAGGATCTCGTATTACCTCTCGAAGGTCAATAAAATTTAAAATATAATATCGCGGTTAAAGATTGTAATTAAGAAAATTTTAATTTAATTTCTCAATTCAATGGCAAATATTGTTTTTAAAAACCCTTATACAATGAATAAAAGATTTAAAATTATATCATGACTAGTTGAAGTTTGATTGGGACACAATTCTATTTAGCAATTACTATCTATGGCGGAGTACTGAAGATAAACAGGAAACTAGGAGACCACTTACAAGATGAAGTAGTGACGTGCATCAAGAACATAGAAAGAAACTGCATAAAAATAATGCAGGAAAAATAAATCTATATATATATAAAAATCTCGTGTCACGAAGTTTGTCATTTATGTACTCTGAAACGATCTTGATGAAATTATTTTTTTCGGTCCAGATTCACAATAGGGTAGTTTTTATCTAGATTTATGAGCAGAATAATTTTAATTTTAAATTACATGGAACTATGGAACTGTCACCAAAAATTCAACATGATAGATGGCACTGTATGTTGATAATTCATTAGTTTGGGCGCAATGTTTCGATTTCTATAGTAAATCAATTAGGCAAATTAAAAATGGAATTATTACTACTATGTGCACAATTAAGTCTTTATTTGTGATCAGTAACCAAGCCAAAGAAAAAAAATCCGAAAATTGTAGCGCCCTGTATCCCATGCTGCCAACTTCCTTCGAATCTTGTATGATTAAATATTGTGAATTTGTAATGATGAAATCAAAAGAGGAATTAGAAAGATTTTAAAACAGATTCCCTACTACAAAAGTACCGACTTTCTGAAACAGTTTTTCCCCCCCTTTCTTTTATTTCGTGTTCGATTATTTCTTAAATACTATCTGTCTAGAGAACTATGGAGCAACTACTACGAACACTAAATGAAATTGAGCAATGCCATTAGAAGAAGAAGGGACAAAAAGAAATGAAATAATAATAGCAGCAACATCATCATCAACAGAAACATTTGAAAAGCATTAAGAGGAGGCGTTTTATAACGAAAATTTTTTTATTTTGGATTTGGATATTTGTGTGATTTGGCCTCCTTTTGAACTTTTCTATTATGTTTTTTTTTTTTTTTTTTTGTGAGTTTATTCCTCATTGATACCAATTTTCGGCTATTGCAACTAACCAAGCCAATTCGACTCGTAAAGGAACTTAAGACCAAGTTTTATATTGTAAACAACAATGTCTACAACATCGATGGAATTTTATCAATAGATTTTATATAGTTTCCGTATCTGGGTGTATCCGACACATATAGTGTGTGTGTGAGTGAGAGAGTGAGAGAGAGAGAGATAGAGAGTATTCTATATGAAAAAAACATAAGAGTGAAAGCAAAAGTTTTTCATGTTATTTTCGATTATTTGAATGACATTAGAACAGAGTTTCTTAAACTTGGTATATAGTAACCTTAAACATATCAGAGGATTAAGAATTGTTCAACGACGGAGCACAGCTTAAGAAACTCTGCATAAGACTATCAAAGGTTTCTACTTATTTTTTGTTATTCCTTTTTTTTGTCCATAAACATCTTCTTTGAATCTATGCTTTGTCGTAAAATGGAAGATTATTGTTGAAACTGTCAATGTCAGCAAGACAGACGGCAATCAAAGACACAAAGAGCGTGAGTCATAAGGACCATTGACCAACTAACAGACTCACTGACTGACTGACTGACTGAATGACAATGTCAATGCCAACTCTTAAAATATTTACCAGAATTTGTCAGTTAAATCGAAGTAAAGAACAGAAAAGCGAGAATTGAACTAAACTGTCAGAAATTACTTAAGTATTATCGTCCTTCAAATAAATCGACGCACATCAAAAATTTAGTTTGTTGAATGGTTCTGTTCCTATTTGTGTCCATGTTCATGTACGCCTGACCGCCCATTAAACTTTTGCAATTTTCTTCATGAGTTGTTTGTTACACATAATATTTCTAAATACTTATACAAATATGAAGTATTTTCTACGCCTGTCAAAACTTAACGCAACCGAACAAAACAAAAACAAAACGATATAAAAATATATTTTGCAGAAAGACAAATTGTCATCATCAGATTTAAAACGATTGTTGCACATCATACGAAATATTTACAATAGATGAAGACAAATATAAATTTAAGCGAAATACATAAAAAATGATGTCCATTAAACTTATCAGAAATCAGCAATAAGTATGAAACAAACACAAAAACAAAACACACACAAAATCAAACAACACATTTATCTTATATCCATGCGACATATAATCCAAACCCAATCACAAGCCTCATTCATCAATTGATTCATTTATCATCTAAATAAGCGCGCAAGATATAAAATCTTAATATTATAGCGCAAAAAAGAAATATCGCAAATATTCAAAATGAAATTTTGAAGAAGCAGGAGAACAAGAACCACAGGAACATTGACAGCATCAAAGATTACAAATATTATACTAATTTACATTTCTTTTCTTTTCTTCTTCTGTTATATTGTTTTATTTGATTTATCATAAAGATGTAGGGGATTACATAAACTTAATAACTACTGCGTTGAGGGGAGGACCTCAGAACAATAACCCATTTGTATCAAATGCGATCTTTTGTAATTTTTATTTATTTTTTTTTTTACAAACCAATTAAGAACTTAGTTTAAAAAAAAATTCCGATATATGACCCTTGAAGGTCAGGGCTGTCTAACCAGCGTCCCAAGTTAAGTGTCAATGCGACCCAGTGCCAAGTTTGTAATCCACAGAAAGAGAGAAGACATCATAGACCCCAAAAATTGTAAATATTCTTGAGCAGCGTGACGAGACGAGTTTATCTAGCCAAGTCCGTTTGTCCGTCTGTATGTACGAAAATTAATCCCTTAGTTTTTGAACTAGAGAGCATTTTTTGTACGAAACTTTCATATCACCATAAGCAGCAGATTTCTCGAAATCATTAGAAAAACTTTTTTGTGTTTTATGCTAACAAGTTGAAATTGGGACACAATATGTTTCTAATCCATATCCATCAATCATGTAAATTTCAAGATTTTCTAAGATTACTGGATCGCATAGCTCCCATACAAAAAATGTTTTCTAGGGGATGCCTGAAGAGTATAATATCTTAGGCATAGTTGAAGATACCCTTCTTTCTGGAACTTGTGGCCCAAATCAGTATGTATTCTTCCAATGTGTGCCAGGGGAAACTAAAAGTTTTGGACACCCCTGTTCTAGGAACTTTTGGGAGTGTTGACTTATTAAATCTTAATTTCTACTACTTTTTTACACCTCTCTCCATCCCAATTTCAATAATAAATTCATTGCAATTTGGGTCTTTAGTTCATTTAATTATTTAGGTAACAAATCAATGAGATGGAAGTTTCGAATATCGTACACCTGACTTGTCTAAACTTATGTTTTAGAAAACTATAATAATTTTTTTGTGAAAAGATATGCAAAACTATTTCCATGAGCAACTTCTATAACAAAATATCAAATATCTCAATGTTATTATATGTAATGAACAGATTTGTTGTCCTTTCGTTATTCCCCAAAAATGCACTTATTCCAAAATTGTCAATACGACAAGAAATTTAAACAAATTTAATTTGATTTTCAGTTATACGGTTCTTATAGATTCTGAGTAATAATCACCCAAGGTATCTAGGAGACAAACTTTCCACACCTTTTTGGTTTCAATCAATCGGAAACATTTATTGTAAATTATTGAGAATCAATAAGCTGAGCTCACGAAGAAGTAAAATTATAGAAATATCAATAGAATATGAAGATCTCACAGTCCTATAAGTTTCAAAACAACCAATACTCTTAGTAAAAGCATAATAATTACTTTATTTCAAGAACTTGGAAACCTCTCTAAAATCTTCAAAAAATTGTGATTTATTAATATCACTGAAACATAACAGCACAAAGCCAAAAGCAAAGTGTGGCCAGAATTTGACAAGCATTACTGACAGATTTGTTAATTTGAACATAATTTTTTTCCAAGCATTTTTTTTTTTATTCAATGGAATTTTTCAATTCAATAAAAATCTCAAAGATTTATTAACTTACTTACTTGCATTGAATGGTTTTTCATAATAATAAAGTTTTCAAGAATCAAAATTTTTCGATAAACAAAAGTAACTTTTCTTCAAAATCTTTTTCGTTACTTTATTTTTTCAAATCCATGAAATACTTACAAATAAATACAGTTGATTATGAATGAAGTTTAGCTTACCTGAAAATAAATTAAAAAAGGAAAAATGCATAAATTAATAATACATTCAATGTTTAGAAAATGAATAATAAAGGAAATTTGTTAATTTTACAATATTTTTGGAAGAAAGTTTCAATATATTTAGCAAAAATTGATGCTTTAGGTGTTTATGTTAAGGTGTTAACTAACAATAAGAAGGCTTACGACTCAACAAAAATGTTTGCCACATTGTAAAAATATTAACAACAACAAAAATATTGGTAGGTAAAGAGGTAAAACAGAACAGTACAGAACATGAAAGTAAAACAAAAGGATTTGAGGCAGAATACATTTTAACATAAATACACAGAAGGCACAATTTGTACTCCTCTAACTATTTTCATTTCCTTACAAATGGTTTCTTCTATAAGTTTGTGCGTGTGAGAAATAAATGCGCGCTTGTCATGCTATCGCACACCGAGTTTCTATTATATATATACTTACAATATATTTTCTCATATAGGTATGTATAGATAGATGTATTCTAGAAATATGCGCCTTGGACACATGAACATAGCATGGAAGGCAAAAAGGCAGGAAGGCACAAGTCGCATGTCAGCGATACAAGTCATGCCATCAACTTTTTTTTTTTTTTGTTCATTGAAACTAAACTCCGAAATCCACTTCCACTTAAACTGAGTCACTCCTCTGCCTTTTTTGATATAATTCTGTGCCTGAGGTTTTTACTTAGTGGCAGTAATATTAAACAAGACAAGACAAGACAAGACCAGACCATTCAAATCCAGACTAGATCAGTTCATTACAGTTCATTTCAGACTAGACAGGGAAAATCAAAAGAAAATGGTTCCGGCTTTTACAGCAACTGCGCCGCTAGGTACTAAGATTTTATGCCTTAAAATCTCACTTGTCTTTAACAAACAAACAATCAAACATAACTTTTTATTTGACTGGTTTATTTACGAAACACGTGATAAACCTCAGGCTAAAGTCAAAGTACGTCATTTACTTCATTGTCGTCGACCTTATCATCATCATCATAATAATCATATTTTTCTTCATCATCGTCATCATATTTGGCGTTTTTAGCATTTTCACCGTCATCTGTAGGTCGTTAAGGTCGTTTGACGGATTTGAACTCTTCGATAATATTGCATCACAAGAGAACAGAATATAACACAATGAAATGAAACGATACACAAACGCCAAGTCAAGCCAACTTAGAAGCTTTTGTTAAGCTCTAAACAAAAGTTAAGCAATTTATTAAGAAAGTTTCTAAGCCGATGGCGAAATATTTACACATGAAATATTTTCCAAAGCCAATCTAAATATGTATTGTTACCCGTAACACTTACTATATCCGAAGATTTATTTTCTTATTAAAGTTTTGATTTCTCATTTTCCTACTTTTGGCAAATTTCACAACTCAATCTCGAATATTGAAAATACAAATAAATAAATGAAACGTCAACTAGTTTTAAACATATTCATTAAAAATTAAATACACACATATGTATGCATGTAAGTAATAGGTGTCAAGTTGGTGTTGTTAAACAAGTTGGAGAATTTTATATATGAAACTTGGAAAAATCTTCAAAGGAAATTTAATTTCTTTTAATAGATAAGAAAATTTTATATTAATTTTACGCAGTCACACCTCACATTGAACTATTCGTGATGACATAGAGCAAAACTTGGACTTGGGATTCTCAAATATGCAGATAATTTTACCATTGTTTTCGTTTTGCCAATGTCAATATTCTTAATTTCCAGTTAGGGATCCCGAAAATCTGTTTCAACTGCGACTTAGACAAGTCAAAATGTACCACTGATATCATTTTAGTGTAAGACTATTCTATGGACTTTCATCTATTAAAATCAAATCTACATTAGAAGGAGCAAATTATATACTTATTGTATTTCTCTTTAATCACACTTTAAATGTATGTAGATTTTTTTAAGTGTAAAATATAGAAAGGTATAAAAGGAAAAGTTTTACATTTATACAAATTAATACCGATAAAAATATAATATAATTACTAACGGTTTTCCCGGTTTTTATAATAATAACATTTTTCATGCATACTGAGAATTACGAAAGAAGAACCAATGAATGTTTTTCAAGTTTTCCTATTTAGTTTTTTCTCTCAACCTAACTCACTACGGAAACAATTTAACACTTTTGAATAACAACAACAATAAAAACAATAATAATAGCTTTAAAAAAGTTATTTTTATTTAAGTTTTAAATAAATGCTAGCAAGAGCTGAAAGGGGGAGGGGGAATGGGGGTTGGGTGTAAGCAAATATAAGTAATTAAAATAATTTCACACGAATTACATTTTCCAGTTTAATTGGCTCTCGTCGTCGTCGTCGTCGTCGTCACTGTCGTCACAAACCAGTTTTATATCATAGTTAGTTATAGTTATACCCTATAGAAATAAGATACATACTAAGAATCATATGCTGGGTATGTTGATTTTAAGACAAGTATGTATATGATTATTTATAACCATTTTTTGTTTATATTCCAATTCACCAATTGTTGGAAGAGAAAAGTCTCCACAAAGGCTTGAAGCTAGAAAATGTATGTTTTATACGATGAGTTCTATATTTTATTAGCGTGCACTAGCGCTCATTGCAACGCCCCCGACGACTTGATGTTAGTGCGTGATTTTTTTAGTTATGATAATAATAATTGTATGCCGCCATTATGATGGACTGATAGAAGATGATAGCTGCAGCGCCATCTAGTGGCAAGTTAGAACAAAGTGCATATAATAAAAACATTCTCCATGAAAAAATACATGTATGTGCCATCTTTCATGGTGATTGGCCAAACGGTGTCAGAGTTTATCGATCTCATACGTATGAAGACATCCCTTTTAATATACAAATATAGATTTTGTTCTTTGTAAGTTATGGGCGGCGACTAGTTTTTCCAAAATTGAAACCTTTTCTTGAACTTGATTTCGAATTAAGATTTCTCTAACTTTTATCAGATTATTTAGTTTTTAGTTTTTTTTTTTTTTTTTGTGTGAAAGGTATATGATCTTTGGCGGAACTGAATTTAATGTTCGGTTCAGTATAGTTTCCTTCTACTTGTTTATTGCATTTTTTCATGAACTCGTATGTAAATAAACTATTTTTTTTTTTTCATCGTATGCAATTATTTCATTCTATAAACATTAATTTTAAACCAGATTTAAAATGAAAAACGCGCGATTTGCACGAGATCCTCCATTGAATCTGCCCGCCGTCTCTTTGCCAATTTATTTATTACGCATTATGTTGATTTCACAATACTACTGTTCAGTTCTATTTAAGAAATCACAATAAGAAAACGCAATTCCAGAGCAATAAATTCTTGCACAAACTTGTTTCACTTATATAATACAAACTACATGCATGCATATTATCCGCTCAATCTCTCTTAATCTCCAACACTTGATTTGATTTGTAATTATGTAAATTAGAAAAAAAAAAAAAATATAAGAAAACAATATTATTTAAATAAAAAATCAAGGAAGCCACACAAAATTAACATATTCATTATGTGTCCAAATAAGAAAATTTCAATAACCATAACAAGAATCTCTAGCATTCCATACATACTCTTTACCTGATCGCTCGCTCTACTAACTAACAAAACAATGCCAAAATTCTATGTGAAAGGTGAGGTAAACTGAGAATTTCATATTGAACTCGACTATTCGCAATTAATGTCATTTTGTGGTGACTATTCAAATTTAATTTATTACATTCATGTGTCAATGATAAACCATAATGGATCGCAACAAGATGAGGGGAACGAATAAAAGTTAATGGGGAATAGTTAAAGTGGGTGGATGAAATTGGTCAGCAAAAATAAAGCGAAAGGCACATGTACAATGAGGTTAAAGTAATAAATCTAGTGAAATCTATTTGTGCTTTCCATATTTTACTATAATTATTTTGTTATATTTTCTTAAATAGAATAGAATGTAATAAATTAAAAATATCATAATATTGTTACATTTACATTTATACAATATTTGGAAGAATAAGTAGTTTAATACGTGGTTAGTTCTTTTAAGTCAGTGACTTTTCCAATAAATTATATATTTTTTCGCAAAAAAATCATTTTATTTCTCATCAGACTTTTTTAGCTCCTCAAAATAGACTTTTGTTTCAGAGATGACATTTTTATTCGATCCATCGATGTAAATAGTCGCTGAAGACTAAATCTGGAGAATATCCTGTAGTACCACAAAACTGTCAGCATGACCTTGTTCGACGACGTACCCACTTTGGCCTTCTTTGGTGCACATTCACACGGAGACGTCTACTGCTTTCACTGTTCCTTAGACTCCGATATGTTGTGATAGATGGATTTTTCATCCACGATTACGAAACGGCGTTCACATTGTGATTAAACATCTGCAAATACTCATTTGACCACACGGTTGCGCTTATGGTCGAATGGGTGCAATCACCGCACCCATCGCGTATAGCTTTTTCATGTAAAAATATTCTTGTTAAATACTCAGTTGAGATGCATACAGCCTCAATCACCTCACACATTTTCATTCTCCCATCATCCAATGTAAACCATAGATTTTGTTGACCTCTTTTAACCGATCTAAACATTCTGCGTCACTTATTCATTGAAAGTGATGATCGCCTTACCATTTATCTTTGCTTTTGTTTTTACCCAAAAAGTAATGCTTTTCATTTTTTTCCATTTTCATCGAAATTCAAGAGGTTAATTGTTTTCAATGGCTATCAAATACAAATTAAAGGACGCTGCTTGCTTAAAATTGGACAGTAGATTATTAACAGATTGTAGTTGACTGAATCAGTTATTACGCGGGAAAGTGACCCAGGATTTTCGCCATAGCAAAACTTGCACAACTTATATATCCCAATTCTTTTCCTCTCACAATTATGTGGTCCAATCTTTCCAATGTTACGCAAATTATTACTTTATCCTACTAATCGGTAAGTGGGGTTTTGAAAACACATGATTTTAATTTTGAAAACTATTAAAAAAGAGAGCAACATCAATCAAGACTTTTTATTAAATTTCCACTTCCAGTAATTGGGGAACTCGGTATGAATTTTAAAAAATTATATGGTATAAAATATTGATTAACCGAAAGATTTTCAATTATTTTAGAGATTATTAACACTTCTTAGAAATGAGACCTTAATTTAGAAAATATATTCGAATTCATAATTGATGTCTTATACCCAATCTATAAAATGAAGACGATATTAATGAACTGCTGAACAGAGATGCTTGTTCAGGCAATCATAGCAAATTTGGACTGATGAAGGTGATGATGACTAAGGAGACGAAGATATACAACTATAGTATAAACTACCATAATCAACTTAATTTATAAATACAATGCGGATTGATAAAACTATGAAGCGAATGGCCAGATAGGATTAAATTCTTATAAAAGAACACTTTATTTTTTACATAAATGTATGTGAAGGAATTTATTTTTTATTTTTTTTTTTTTGCCAGTTTTTATTAAACACCTTCCTTTTTTTTTTTTGTTTTAATTCATGAAGTTCATTCATTTGTTTCTCGTTTATTGTTATTATTATTGTTTATCAAATATTAAGTAACTTGTTATTGTATATTTTATATTATATTATTAAGCAACAATATGCATTTTTATTTTTGTATCTGTATTATTATTTTGGTTTACGCATGTCAGTTTGTATGATGTATTTATAGTTTCTCTTTTATTAGTATTTTAAGTACAAATTCAAATCAAACTCAAGAGAAGATAGACATCACTGTCATTATTGTCATATCGTACCCTATCATCATCATCATTATATTTTCATCATCATCTATGAAATTTATACCAATTTAGTTAAATTTTTGCGCCTCGGAACCAATAACTCACTCATTCAGCTCAAGAATTTTTATGTTCTATTCTGTTCTGATCTGATCTGATTTGATCTTTTCATAGAAACTACATCTCTGGGTCTATCTATCTACTTGCTTTTACTTGCTTGCGGTGAGATAAAGGGATTCGTGTTATGCAATTTAACCGTAGTTATTGTTACTGCTCCTGTTGCTGGTGGTGGTGCTGATTGATCATCTGGTGTCATTTGTTTCGCAGCAGCAACATTTGCTGCCCATTCCGCATCGAAGGCATCGGGAGCATTGCTGTTATGCACAGATAAAGTGTGCACGGTCTGAGAGCGTCCAATATTGTCCATAGCAGCATGTGAATTGCTACGTACTACTTGACCAAGCCATTGCTCGGCATTTGGCAAAGCTGATTCTACCGACGCCTCTGCCATTGCCTGTAATGGGGATGCTATAGGAATTTGACTCGAAGTTGTAGTGCCGAGGCTAGGAACTGCACCACTGGCACTAATCCTAATCGCTGGTGAAACACTGGCAGAGCGTGGCTTTATCTGTGCGGTTGGCGTAACTATTGTGTAAGCTGAGCTGTTGCTGCCGGCGACATTTTCAGTATAGGGAGAGATTGCTAGATGTGGGAGATGATGGTGATGGTGTTGTAGCTGGATGTGTTGTTGTTGCTTTTCGGCTGCCACGATATTCTGGTTGACACTGTGATTATTGACGTTTAGATCATCGCCGGCGACAATCATTACATCGGTTTGTGTGAATAGCGATAATCCCTGACTGAGTTCCTGACACAACTGACTAACCGTGTCGGCTGCATTCATCGCTGCCACATCCAAATCACTTGCCTTTGCAGGCGATACTTCCGGTATGGGTGAGACGCTACGACTCGAAGGTATATTCAATGTAAAGGTGCCATTTGCTGCTACCAGAAAAGTATTTTGCCGTTCAGCATTGGACGGAAGATCATTGATGCGTAATAACATCTGGCGCTTGAATGGCGACTGACTACCAATGGTGCTAAATGCACGGAATGAGCCTTGACGTTCGAGCATTGTTGGCGTTGCATGTGGTCGCTCAATGGCAAAAGGATTAAAGGGCTTCGGTTGTGATGGCACAGCAGCCGAAAGCAATCCATCGATACAGTGTTCGTTTGTTGCATTGGCCAACCGTTCCGTGAATGTCTGTTGACCAGTCCCCGAAAATGTTGAATTCTTTGCATCGGATGCCATTGTTATGCCACATTCCTTATCTCGACGTTGCTTCTGTTCTAAACAAACAGCAAATGCACAGCCGACAGCATGTGAGAGACGTTCCCCAGAATCCTTGCATGCAAGGAAGCCATGACACATCCAACGGCGTGTAGTGCCTTCACGACATATATAGCTAAAGCCACGTTCATGATTGCGATCTGGAGCACAGAAACTAACTTTCTCAATAGTTTGATCGATAATGAGACCCTTTGTTTCATCATCAACAACACGTAAACCATCACCGCTGACATGGAGTACACCGCGAACAGGTCGACGTCTTGAATTCCTTAACATTTTGAGGGCCTCTTCACATACTTGCGTGCCACGCGATTCGAAGACTTCAACACAACATAAATATTTTACAGCAAAGGAACAGGTTGCCGATCGAACAGCTTCCTCATCAGCTTGCCATTGATGTGGTTTCGATGATTCTGGAAGACGATCCTTGCGTCGTCGAAAGTATTCACGAAAAGATCGACGTAAACGATCCATTTGCTTTGGTGATTTTTTGCTAAAGTCAAATGAATGAATTCGTATCTGGGATCTTATTTAGGTATTCCAAAATCTATTTCTTTTGTAGACTGTTCTTTTATTAAATTTTTTTTTTTTTTTTTTTTATGAAATTAAGCGCTAACAGCAAAAGTTATCTTGAATGGAAAATAGAAAGAGTATTAAAAACCATTTGAAAGAATAAAATTATTTTTGCAGGAAAACGGAAAGAAATGAAATGACATAAAAGCATGCCTTAAGCATTGTCTTATACTCGTATTTCCATTGATTTATTTTATTAAAAAATTTATTTTCAAAAGAGATTTTAAAGCAAAACAAAAAAAAAAATGAATATCAGATTTCAATGTGTCAATTTTAATTAAAATTTCTAAAATTCTTAGTTACTTTTGTTTCTTTGTTCAAAATAAGTTAAAATGAAATCAGTTAAGGCGTTTTATGTTTCATGAAGACTTTATTATTTAACATACTTCATTTATTCATACATATTCTTTCACATTTGATGCAAATGCTTTCATCCATCTTTAAAAGGAATATGTTACACAAATAAATGTACACCTTTCTGACAGCTTATATAAATAAACTAAACATCATATACTTATGATTAAGAATGTGCAAATATTTTCTAAACAGAATTTGGTTAGAAGTTTGCCCAAAAGATATCAAATCGAATTATCATAAAATTCTGACAGAATCATTTAACTACTTTATGGAACGTCAAGGACAATAAATTTCCAAACTATAATCTAATACACATTAACAGTTAGTTATGTGAGAGTAGGCGGAATGTAACAATCATGTTAGATGCTATAAGCATTTACATAAATTTGGGTAAATGCCAATACTTCAAAATATAATAAAAGTCTCTTTGTAGTTAATTTACAGCTTCATGGTGAAAAATCTTTCTCAATCATTTCTATATAAATAAAAAGGTAGAATATATGTAGTTAGAGGGATAATCTAAGTATATGTATTCTTGATCATCGCGACGAAACGAGTCCGTCTGTCCGCCTGTCTGTCTGTTTGTATGAAAACTGCTCTCTCAGTTTTTAAGCTAGAGAGCTGAAAATTTGCACGAAGCATTCTTTTTTTCCATAAGCTGCACATTTGTCAGAATCAGCTGAATTAGACCACTAGAAAGCGTATCTCCCATACAAAACCCCTAATCAAATTCATGTTCTTATTTGAAAAACTTTTTTTTTTTTTTTTTGTGCATCATCTTGATATTTGAACACAATAGATTTCATATCCATATTCATCAACCAAGTAAATTTCAAGAACCTAGGAATACTGAATCGCTTAGCTCCCATACAAAAACGTTTTCTAGGGGATGCGTGAAGCGTATTACATCTTCGGCATAGTCAAAGATACCCTTCTTTTGGTTTATTCTGATTAGATAAAGCTAATGTATTATTTTAGAGATTTTCTTATGGTTGAATAATCCATCTGAAGAATGTTCCTTTAATGATCGAGCACACATCACGGAAATACTCGACAACATTCAACAAATGTCCATTTTTAAATATAATTGGCATTCAAAAGTTAAGACAACAGCAACAATATATGAAAACAATATTTTCACTTCACATTGACTGACAGTCAATTCATATGGATTTTTTAACAATTAAATTTATCTTATTTAAGAAGACGACGGTGTATGATAAGTATGAATAAATGAATATTGATGCATGCAATAAAATCAGTCCACTAACCAACATGCCTATTATGATAGAAGAGTTTCAAGCATATTAATAAATATCATATATATGAGTACATATATACAATAACAATTAGTTCATAGTTACAACCACAATGAAATAATTGAAATTAAAAAATTATTGAATAATTCATAATAAGAAAATTCCAATTAATAATAAAATTTCCAATTGAATTTAATTAAATATTTATAAGTTCAAGTCGAGAAAACAATTGTGAAATGAAAGCAGCAACAAGACTTACTCTCTGAAGTTTAAGTATCTTACAAACCTTAATTTTTGCATTTATTATCGATTAATGAAGTTTCATTTGAATATCTTAAGAATAACAAAAGTTTTCCAAACACAAAAGCTCATAACTAAATACTCAAAAGCTCCGAGATGAAAAAATAAAATGTAGAATTTTAGTTCCGATATATTTTCTGTGTTGATATACCAAACTTAAGATTGATAGTTTAAAAACTAATGATAAAGACAAAATGAAGCTATTATTACTTAATGCAAAGCAGCGAATAAAAACTCGTGATATCACTGAATCGAACTCAACTACTCATGATCATTTGAAATGCTTAAGTCTTATCTCAAAGCTGGATATATGTATGTGTTCTCCATGTTCCTACAGAAAGAAAGTTGTACCGTTGCTTAAACGTCTATGATTTGCTTCTCAAACGTCAAGAAATGAACAATTTTTGGGGATGAGAAATGAATTACTGACTCAAAAACTCTTTGGTGGGATTTATACTATAATCAGCAGGATATATAGAATGATGTATTTAAACAGAAATTGATCACAAAAATAGGTTTAGTATTCCATGTTTGGTAACTTGCCAAAAAAAAATTTACAATTTGAATGGGATATACTGCCATACCCACCATATTCTCCAAATATGGCACCTTCTGATTATTATTTGTTCCGGTCTCTACAAAATTCTAAACATGTCTTTCATATGTAACATATGCCATTTAAAGGGCGGGTAGATCTCATATATGTAATGTTGATTTTCCTAAAATATTCAATATACTTGAATCGCTATGAATAAGAATACTTTAAAGAAATTGAATTTATTGTCTTGAAATGTAGATCTTCTAAAAACTATCTACAATTGAACAGGATCCTACGGAAGCTGACTAAACCAACCACGTACTATTTCGAAAAAATAAATCTCTCAAACGCTAAAAACTGTCTATATTCACGGAGAATAGGACCAAAGTGCTAAAGTACCAATATGGGAATATTCATACTGCCAATCTTCTTCTCCATTTCAGATATAAAATAATAAATCTAATCAAAAGTCCAAAATTCATTTAAGATTAATTTTACCAAACAAAAAAATACATATGAACATTATCACACACAAAAAAGGTCACAATATTATAATTATGAACAATTTTAAAAATAATACTTAATAATATGGAATAATATCAAATTCGCTGTAATTTAACAATTATAAGACGAAAATTAATGTTTTGATATTGTCCATTATGTGTAAAATGATTTTTTTCTGTTTGGTTTTGTTTCAATTTTTTTAATCTCAGATACACTGTATCAGTTTTTTTTAAAGGAAATAAAAATGAATTTTAAAAATTTAGCCTTAGGGAACCTGTCTATTTATGGTTTCTTACTTAAGATTTTCTTCTAAACGTAATTTTGTATGTAAACTTAAGTGCTTTTATTGGTTGTACATACTTGGCATTCGGAAGTTGATATACATAAGTTCTTCTGATAAAATTGAAATGGAGGAACCACTGTAGGTAAGATATTTTTCATATTTTTTATCAAGTATATAATAAAATAAATTTAAAGAAAATAAAATTAAAAGTTTTCAAAATATAACAAAAAATGAATAAATTTATTTGAAACTAATTTTAAGCGCCCATGTTTTTTTATCCTATTCAGTTAAATCTGAATGGTAATTTAACATCACTAATCTGCAGTTTAATAAAAATTAATATAAAAGCTTTTATAAACATCATCAATTAGCGACAACATATGCAATAAATCTTTTTTCTTTTTCGAGCTTTTTTTTAATGCCGATTCATAGCAATTCTTCAAATCTTTTAATCAAATGCACCTTATACTCCTTCCTGCCTTCCTTGAAATAGCCATGTCCGAATGTCCGTCTGATTATCTTTATGTATGCAAACTAGTCCCTCGGACCACTAGAAGGGGTATCTCCCATAAAAATAACCTACTCAAATTGTTCTTATTAGAAAAACTTTTTCGTTTTTTATATTATCATTTTGAAATTTGGACACAATAGGTTTCTAATTTATATTCATCAACCGTATAAATTTGAAGATCCTAGGATTACTGAATCGCATAGCTCCCATACAAAAAACTGTTTTCTAGGGGATGCGTGAAGAGTATTACACCTTCGGCATAGTCGAAGGTACCATTCTTTTTGGTTTTTCTTTACTCCGATTGTTCTGATGAATTGAAACCAATCTCGAAAATGATGAATTTTTATTCTTGTGCTCTTCTTACGTGCAACTAGTTCTATTTGAAATGTTGATTCTGGCATTTGGCGAGTCTGCTTTCAACAAAAAGCATTTTTTACAAGTACTACAAGCTCTTCACAGAAGGCAGAAAAGATGTCGATGACGAGGACCGCTCTAAACGTTCCAGAACATCAACAACCGACGAAAATGTTGATGCAGTGAAGAACTTGATTGTGGGGAATAGTCGAATCACTGTTAGAGAAGTTGCTGAGGATGTCGACATATTGCTTGGCTCATGACATCAAATTTTTTCAGATGTTTTGGGCAAAGTTTATTCCAAAATTGCTAACTTTTGAGCAAAAGAACCATTGCCCAAGCGATTATCAGAAATACTTCGAGAAGTGGAAAATGAGCTGACACAAGTATATTGTAATTGAGGGTGATTACTTCGAAGGGGACAAAATAGAAATAGATGAATAAATAAATATTTATCGACTAAAATAAAAATTCCTCTTACTTTTTGAACACACCAAGTAACTATGATTCTATTTTTATCCATATATTTCGAAATTTCTTTAGTGTTTTGAAGAGGTGAATAATAATAAAGTTCAAACTCAATTTAATCAATCAATTTTCGACATAAGCTACTCTATCTTGTTGAGACAGAATTATGTATATAATTTTCCCCATATCATATGTAAAAGATAAAGAGTAGACGGCGGATACAATTCTTAGTTCTTTTAAGATTGAATTGAATAGTATGGATGTTTATTTTTAAATTAATTCCATGGATAAAATTGTGGTATGAATGAATTCTCATATTATTAAATAGTAAGTTACCAATAAAAAGTTACCTTTTTAATATGTTCACGACGTTCGAAATCAATCAATGCTGGATTATGATCAGCAATACTAAGTGATGGTAATAAAGACGATGACGATGATGTTGCTGGAGGCGTAGGTGGTGATGTTGTTTCTACTGAAGGCTTAATTGTGAAATCTGGCATTAAATTGTGGAGCATTGTTTCTGGTATTACTGTGCCTGTGGCTGTTCCTGGTTTGGATGATGCTTCGGCTTCAGTTGTAAACTCTTTACTTGTTTCCAACATGGATTTCATTGCAGATGTTGTTGATTTTGTTTTTGTTGGTATATAATTAATAGCACGTGTCGATTTAACAATACGCGACAATGATGACAGTAATAATGATGATGATGGTGGTGATGGTGGTGGTGGTGGTGGTGGCGATAGTAATTCTGCTGTTGATGATGAAGCAATCAATTTTTCCATGCTCTTTTTCGTTACATTTTCTCCAGCTGTCAATGATATTGTTGTTGGTGATGTTGCTGTTCTTGTTGCTATCACTGATGCTTGTGATGGTGATGGTGGTAATTGTGGTGGTACCATAACCATTGCCACTGCAGCTGCCGCTGGCAATGATATCGAGTCCACATTTCCATCAACAATGGTACCAGTAATTGGTGTAACATCATTTTGTTTTTTATTTTTTTGACTACTGTCTTCGGCATTTGTTGTTATTTTTGTTGGACTACCATCAACACCACCAACAATCGCGCCCCCTATGCCATTGCCAACAATTCCGCCACCAGTTAATTGTGTAAAATTTCTTATACCAATTTCAATGACAATTTTATTTTGTTGTTGCTGTTTTTGTTGCAACTGATGCTGTTGATGCTGTTGTAGATACTTTTGTTGCTGTTGTATCTGTTGCTGTTGCTGTAGAAACTTTTGTTGTTGTTGCTGCTGCTGCTGCTGTTGTAGTTGTAGTTGTTGCTGTTGATAATATTGTATATTCTTTGGATGTGTAGCTGTTATATAATTAAGATCACTACGTGACAAATGATGTTGCTGCAATGTTGAATATTGTTGCTCAACAAGTGCTGCTCGGGTTTGGGCCGCACCCTGGGCCCCACCATTCGCAGCTGCTGAATCGCTGGCAACTTTTTCTCTTAATTTTACAATATTTGATATATTTATACTGTTCGTTAATGTTATTCCGGTTATAAAAACAAGGACAATGGTTAAAATGACGCCGAGTATAACTAATGTTGGCATACGAAAACATTTTCGATTGCACATTTCGATTCAATGTTTCTTCAAAATACTTGTATTTCCTTTTATTCTTACAACTTTCTTCTCTCTCAATAAATATTATTATATTGTTAAGGTGCAGTTGCAGTTGTTGATAAGTTCTTTTGATAACATTGATCATTTATTTCTATTCATTTGCACAATTATACTTTGTTTTTCTGTCAAAAATTCTTAAAAATTTTTCATTTTCCTTTCACCAACTTTATTTTATTATTTATTTATTTTAATCTTTATTGTTTTTGTTATAATGTTTTTATTTCAATTATTATTCAATTAAACAAAAAAAAAAAAATTTATTATTGTAATTTTTTAATTTTGTTTCAAAAAGGCACAAAAATTTCTTAAAAAACTAATCAGTAATTACAAATTGTTTTTCTTTACCAAAGTGACTTTTTTTTTGTTTTTTTGTAAATAAGTCAAGAAAAACCTAGTGAAAAAAAAAGAATATTATTGTTTATTATAATATTATTATTATAATATTTATTTATATATAATTTTTAATTATCATTTATAAATACACTTCACACTAGTATCAGTTTTCCAGAGATATTATCATAGCCATTACTATAAGGACCGCGAGGGAAATCATTTTAGAGTAATGACTCTGTTCATTTTTTGTTTTGTGCCCATAGGTTTTAAGATTACGAGATGAATTTTTATAGAATAGATCATTTGTTTCGGAATCATATAAATCTAACCATATTATGCAAATGTAGAAGTGTTGCAGCGGACTGAAAGAGGCGGTTAATTTGGATTATCATGTTAAAATTATGATGTGAATATTTTAACAAACATTCACCTAACACCTCACCCTGAAGTACATCACTTGCCACGACATTTTCATCAGCGGTAAGATCATTCCAAGAAACGCTACCGTGAATACCTGGAACTGACACTGGACAAGCGCCTTACCTGGGTACGTCATATTATGACTAAAAAAAAAGCAGTTGATATTAAAATTTCGAAGAATGAATTGGCACTTCAGACAAAAGTCGTTGCTTCAGTATAAGTTCACCAACTTTATTATTGCGCAATGGTTTTTCCGAAACAAGGTTCTCCACTGAGGCTTGCAGGTTCCAACGATTAAAAAAGAAATCGTCAGTCACAGCAAAAGACATTTCATTATGTTGGAGGCAACACCCCCTAGATCACCAATTCCGCATCCCAAATGAATGATCAACTCATCCAAACTTGCTTAAATCATTTTTCAACCTATGATAAATTAATACATCCACAGATAAGAGAGTACGGTATTTGAAGAAGAAGGCTTCATGTTATACAAGTGTTGTTGTCTTAAGACTCATGTATAGTTCAATAATCTACTTATTTTGTAACCACATCAATCGAAGTACAATAAACTAATGTGAAGTGTATGCAAGTAAGAATCGAGTAGATAAAATTTAACATTTCTTTTCAGTTTATAATTTTTTATTTTCTATAGTTTGTTGTTAATATTTATTATTATTATTTATTATTTAGTACTTTTTATTATTATTATTTATTATTATTAGTTTTACTTTTTATTTACTACCAATATTGTTTAATAATATTAATATACAGTCGAATTTCCATAACTTGAATCACCATAATGCACAAAACTTGTCTCAACTCATCGAGATTTCATTCAAATTATAGAATGTTTTTCTCATTTGTTAAATTACACACATTCACAGACATGCACTTAAATAGGGACAAAACAAATCAGTATGAAGAAATCACATCTGTTCGTCCCTATTCAAGTGGATGCAAAAAAGAACAAAGTTTTAAGAGCGATTATTGTAAGGCAATATGCTTAAAAAATTCAAGTGTGGTGCATCAAAAGACGTGTATAAAATCGTGACAGGTTACGAAACATAGATATATGCGATCCAAGAGGTCGTCTGATCCTTCAGCCGAATGGGAAATGTGTTCCGCTTGAGCAACGTAGTACGGTCAATTCTGAGTGGTAAACAACCATTTGTTTGCCGGAAGTCTTCTTCAGAGAAATCCGCAAAACAAACCGCCAAAGACGACTCATTCTCCAACATGCCAATGCGAGCTCTCACACATCATCTCGTCAAGCAGGTAAATTTTTGAGCAATCAAAACATTGAATTGATGACTCATCCTCCGTACAGGATACAGTCCTGATTTGGCACCCAATGACTTCTTCTTGTTCCCGAATATCAAAGGTAAACTGCGTGCTCAACGATTTACGAGCGCCGAAGAAGCAGTTGATGCGTTCAAAAACCATATTTTGGAAGTGTCTCAAGAGGAATGGAAAAACTGCTTTGACAAATAGTTTGAACGAATGCAAAAGTGCTTTGATCATCATAGTGAATATTTTGAAAAACAATAAAGTCGTTGTCATTTAAAAAAGGTTCTTAAATAGTACCCCTACGTATATATAATTATAAATATATATATATATTGATTTCCTTTGTTTTTTTTTCCTAGTTGTATATTTATTTTAAAATTGTTGTTCCTATTTAAGTGCGTAGCAGTGTATTTATTCACTTAACATCATCATGTTTTCTAAGTATGTACTTAAAGTTCCTTAAAATGTTCAGTAAATTTTGTATTTTTTTTTTTTTTTTTTTTTTGTTTCAGCGAAAGAGATTCTAATTTGTTTGCTGCTTTCTAATGATGGTCAGGTTCAGAAATCTATTAGTTCATTCTTGGAAATGTGTTAAATAAATTCTTCGACATTGTCTTTCATGGCATTTAGTCTTATATTAAAATTTGAAAGAAAACCAGATGTGTTGAAATCATTGACTACACCAATATATGTACATAAACTTCAAGAATTGCATTAGGCCTCAATTTTTTCTATGCTTTGTAATCATTTTTCATAAAGCTTTAATATATGTATATCAATATTTGTCTAGAAATTTTAAGATAAGTCTCGAAGAATATTGACTAAATCCAGCTGTTATATGCGATTGTTCAAGTCTATATGTATAACACAAGTTATTGTCATATGATTGTTTAAAAAGAAAAAAATTTTTTTTTCGGATTCACACAATCTGGACTAGCGAGTGCAATTTGGATGTCAAAATTTGATTGAAAAAAATTGATACTCTTTGCTTTCCTAATCTACTTATTAGATATACCGGATAATTATCTATGCATAATAATAATTTTCATCTTGCAACAAAAGTTCATAAAAAGGGATTACCCCAAAAAAAAAAAAAAAAAATATGAGAAGGTTGTATAGGCCACTTTTTTTTCGAGTTATGGAGATATTGAAGTTATGGAAGTGCAAGTTTTATGGAGAGATAAATTGTATAGAATTTTACAATTATCGATTTCGTTGGAGTTATAAACAATTCGAGTTATGGAAGATTGACTGTAAATTTTTTTTATTTATTGTATATAGGTATGATAGATTTATACTGGTTTATTTTTTCATTTTCTATTTACGTTTTAATTCTTTAATTTTATTTTTTTAAATTTTTTTCTTATATTCTTATTATATTTTTTTTTTTTTTCATTTTATTTTCTTTTATTGATAAAGTTAAATTTATTATTTTCTTATTATAAATTTATAAATTAATTCCAAAATTGTGAGGAATCTTTGTTGTTGTCAATGAATTTTTTTTTTTATTTATATTTATAATTATATTTAGAATTATGTTTCTCCTTAATTTCATTTGTAATATAAATTATATAAATAAAAGGATTTATGGTGATTGTTGTTACTGGTGTTATTATTATTATTATTATTATTTACAAATTTGAATTTATTACAATATAATTTGTTCATTTTTTAATTTATTTGACTTTTGTAACACTTTTTCTCAAATATACACGAGTATAAGAAAAAAAAACAAAAAAAAAAAAAAAAAAAAAAAAAACTAGCGAAGCGTGGATTTTTGTGTGCACTCAACAATAAAATTGAATGTAATTGAAATTAAAAACGAATGACGTACTGTATGATCGAATTAAACAGAAATCCAATGATCATATAAATTATTCAAATAATTGCCATCGCCATCGCCATCGCTTCACTTCACTTCACTTGTGATTGTTGTACTAACATAATCATCTGTCTGTCCTTCGGACTGTATGTCTATCTATCTGTATGTCTGTCCATTTGTCTGTCAGTTGCTCACTTGAACTATCTGCCCCATAGTCATGCAGTATCTTTTGAAGGTATAGTTAGTATATTTCTTTTTATATTTCTTTCTATACATGTATATCTTGTTTATTAGCGCTTTTCTATTTATTTATTTATTTGCTTGTTAGCTGCTATTTTTTTTTGTTCATGTTTATATACTCATTCAATATTTTCCACCTGTTAACGTTGGTTGTATCTGTTTGTATCTCGTGTCTCTCGATACTAAGTAATTACGTGTAATACCGTTTCACTACGAATGAATAAACTGAATGAAGAATTAAAAATTCATTACAACGCGTTACAAATTTTGTTGTTCGTTCATTCGTTTGTTCGTTGTCGTCTGCAACGTTAAGCGTCTAAAACACAAATGAATCTTGCATTGTAAAAAGTATCTTATAAAAAAAAATAAATGCAATATTTGTTGCCTGTGCTGCGATTTGCTTTTGCTTTTGTTTTTAACTTTTATATTTTTTTTTTGTGTTTCAGGGGCGCGCATGCGTTGCAGTTCGTTCGCTTGTTTTGTTTGCTCGTTCATTTGTCGTTCGTTTCATGTTCACTCGGCAACTCAGTTATGTTAAAATCAACTCAGTTCGGCTAAGCCGGGCTCACTTACTGTGGTTTGTTTACTCTTTGTTGTACAGTGAAATCTCACATTATGCGCAACTTCATTAATACATATAATACTCTCTGGCCCTGAAGCAGTAAAAATCGGAAAGAAGGAAATGTTATTATTTTTTATTTGTGCATCTTCGTTTGATTTTCTTCTTGGATTGATAAGACTCTGTAAACATATTTAAGTCTTGATTATATAGAACTTGTCGACACTTGGAGGTCTGGGACGGAACACTAAGGACAAATTATGTTGACTTAAACTTTAAAACATTTCATCATAAGTAACAAAATCTATTAATGTTCTGTAAGCTGTATACTAAAAGTTGAAACAAATACAATCATCACACAGATGCTAAACTAACTAGTAACTACTGTTTACTTATCTAAACCTACAGGAAATGTTCGCCCAGTTTTATAAACGCAACTTTGATGAAAATTTAAATACAGTTAAAGATTAATTACACAATTACTCTGACTATGGTTATCAGCTTAAGGGAAATATCACTGTAATTTATTGTTGTTATTTTGATTCTTTGTGCAACTTTGAATTAAATTTTACCGACGTCTCTCTTAGTAAAACCGCTGCTGCATTTAATGTTCGCAGTACTAAATTGTGTGTGGGTTTAACACTTTTTTTTTGTATACTTGGAGGCAATTGAACTGTTTCATTTTGATGTTCTTTTAGTTCTTTTTTTTTTTTTTTTGTTATTTTGATTTGCTTGGGGTCACGCTTCACCGCAGTTCACATGCATGCTTTCACACACCCACTCATATTAATCGAGAGACGACAACATCAATTACTCGCTTGGTATTATAATAATAATACCTCTGACTATATTTGTGTGAACAGGTTTTATCACTTTCACTTACTGTGATGAGAGACCCCATAATAATAGTATATAGTAATGATTAGTGTAACGAACGAGATGAAACAATGATTGAGTCCATGCAAGCTCTTCTATCAAGTTGCTATCAAATTATGCAATTGGTATCAAAATCATAATTCCCCGATTATTGGATGAGGAAGCCCCTTTATAAAATCCATTATTGTTAATCAATCAAAGTCAAGTTTTCAAACTCTTAATTATTATTGTTTTATTTAAAGGGATTTGTTTTCATGTTGGGTCGAAAAAAAGGCAAGCTTCGTTGAACCGAAATTAATGTTCTGTTTTGTATTATGTTGTTATTGCTATTGTTCTTAAATCAAATTAACTTGACTCATTGGATATCATTCTTTTTATACATAATAAAATCATGATGTATAAAAAAAACACACACACAAATAATAAACAAAAAAAATACCAAACACACACACACACACACACACACAGAGTAAAAACTAAAAATAGGGGACAATCACACGAAAACCTGTTATTGATTGCCTTCTTTTATTTTTTTTATTTATTTTTTTTTTTTTTTTTGAATTTTTTGGGCGAGGCGCCAAAATTAAAACTAATAAAGAGCAGATGTAATAAGAAAGAATTGTTTTCAAATGAACAAAGAGAACGAGTCAAAAAGAAGGTAAAACCAACAAAGAATAAGCAGAAAATGTTACAAAATAAGAAGAATTTTCTTAATCTTAATATTCGAATGATCAGAGTATTGATTGATCTGATTTTGACATAATTATTTTTATGCCCGCCCTAGCAGAGGAAACAAATTACGAAAACCAACAACAATCAAATAAAATTTCACTATATAATCTAATGGTCTTGCTGTTGTCACTTTTGGAACTGGGGTACGCACATTACAGTAATGATAGCTTCGCTAAAGGCTAAGGTTGGCAAGATGAACTGGGTATTGCATCCTCGCAATAAGCTGTCCCTTCTCAACAAGGTGCTCATTTACACTACCTATCAATCAAATACACTCAAAATGTTTTGCATTTTACACTTTCATTTACTCTTTTATACATATACGATAATAAGCTATCGCCACATCCTTTTTTTTTTTTTTTTTTTTTGTTTTTAGAAGAGAACATTGGACAAATTTTAGAGATAAGATTTGACTGCTGAAATTTTACAGTTTAAGAGATAGCAAAAAAAAACAAAAAAAAAAAAAAAAAAAAATCGACATTCAGACTGTTGTTTCATTTTCTGGCCAATCTATCAAATTAAGGGAAAAAAATAACCGAGAAGCCTCAATTTGGAAGTAAATGCTAGGCGTACGGCGAGTGATAGAAAATCTAAAGAGATTAAAATTTAAAATAAAAAATCATCTTTACCGACGTTCGTAACCATGCTCGCTCTCTTTTTGCTCGGAACCACATGATGTGGAATAGCGAGTGCCTTCGAATCGTTTTTGCTGAAGGAAAACTTTTTAATTTGGATGGACCAGACGGTTTTAATTACTACTTGTATGACATAAGAAAGGAAGAACAATATTTGATCCGGCCATCTATTATGGCTATTATGGCCCATATGAATTCCAATTCGTTTTATCAAAAATGAATGCCACACACTACAGAGAACTGCTCCAAAAAGCATTTCTACACATTTCTAACATTTTTGGGTCATTACCTTGGACATTCCAACATGATAAAGCCCCAATACATACCACCCGAGTGCTAAAGAAGTAGGCTACCAACCAAAATGTTACCTTAATGGTGTGGCATTCGTACTCTTCTGACCTCAATATCATCAAGAATGTATGAGGATGGCTTTTCTGTGAAGTTTATAAATCTACCAAACAATTTGAAGATCACGAAACATTAACAAATGCCATTAATAGCGTTGAATCGTCTGAAGTTTCTTTACGATTCAATTTATTTTTTTTTTCCGGTGATTTCAAATAACGGTGTATATACATACACATTATTAATTAAGCTGTTTAATCAAACTATGAATTAACACCATCTTTTTTTTTTGTAAGTCTTTGAGTATTTGATTGAACGATAAAATATTAAACAATATTCTTTTTACTGTGTTGGATTTGGTTTTTTTAAGAACGGAATATATATATATATTTTTGCAAATCTTGTTAGTATTTCGATTTCAAGAATTCCATATTCTACAAAGATAACGTTGAGTCTATTTGATTGATCGGCAGTGTATAAGTTCATTCTTTCCGACAGTTGGAGATACGGAATACAAATTTATTGTTACTCCAAAATCAACTCTCGATAGGGCATAGGCATAATCCACTGCTCATCCGAACTCTCTGGGCAGAAAACTCATATGCGGCGTATATAGAAACAGATTGATACATATTCACCAGAAAGAATTTCAAACAAGAATAATTTAAAATAATCTAATGCAATAATAATATAATAACTAGGATTAATTACTAGTTTGTGCACCTGTAAATTTATGTATCACGTTAGGTGAAGTTGGTATTTTTTTAAAATACTACAAAAAAAAAAAAATAGAAACAAAATATATACAAAACACGAAAGAAGGGTGTTATATCGCCTTTATAAGTACGCCTTGACAGATGACGTGACCGAATATGCCGCAGATGTAACACTATTCATGCATCCCCTAGATAACGTTTTTTGTATGGGTGCTATGCGATCCAGTAATCCTAGGATATTGAAATTTACATGGCTGATGAATATGGATCCGAAAACTACTATATACAAAAAACAAAAAAGTTTTTCTAATAATATGTAATAGTTTGTGTAGGGGGTTTGTATGGGAGGTACCCCTCGTAGTGGTCCGATTCGGCTGATTCTGACAAATGTGTTGCGTATGGTATAAATAAAGCTTCGTGCAAAATTTCACAGTCATCTAGCTCAAAAACTGATAGACTAGTTTGCATACATACAGACAGGCGGACAGACGGACATGCCTAAATCAACTGGTTTCGTCACGCTGATCAAGAATATATCTACTCTATGGGATCTCTGATGTTATCTGTGCATTACAAACTGCATGACAAACTAATAATACTATTCCCTTCGTGAAGAGTATAAAAAGATAAACAAAATATATACAAAAAATAATTATAAAGTAAATCATAAAACTTGATTGATTAACCACAACTAATCCAGCAAAATTAATAGGGATTATATTAGGATAGAAGAGATGACTGAGGCATTTTCTCTTATTTCCTTACAATTATTTCAAATCTTAAAGCTAAAACAATAAATGTACCAATGATTTTCAGAGTTTTAAATAAATCATACGAAATATTGCTATACTCGAAACGTTTCTTCTAAAGATGGCAATAGAAGGTTACAAGTTTTAGGGGCATCACATTGTTTTGTGGCTATTGATATTTTCAAAGTTAAATGATAGTGAAAAAAGTTAAAGCTTGTTTTTGTGGGTAAAAATTAAAGTTTAAAGACAACAAGGATCAATGTGAAAATTAATATGAATATGAGAATAGCTTAAAGAAATTATGTCAGTAAAAGAAACAAAGAATTTAGTGAAAGAGCAACAAAATTTAAAAAAAAAATAATAATAAATAAATTTGTTGATAAATGGAGGGAGAGAAAGAAAGTTGAAAGTTAAACAACAAATCCCTGAAGTCATTTCAAACGAAAAGGTAGTGATAAAGGTAAATCAAAGGAGCTGCAAACGAATAAAACAAGGCACAGAATAATGTTCAGACGACTGGAAATGAACAAACAACTGAACAAATAAATACCCATGCATGTAAGAATGGAAAGGGATGAGTTGGTATGTAATGGAAATGGAAATCAAAAGGAACAATGAACGGAAGCATGAAAGGAAGAAACAAATAAGCGTATAAGCGAATACACGAGCAAATGAATAAATGAAGAAATATCCAAAGACAGGTGACGTGCGTGTGCGTGTTCGTGTTCGTATGCTTGTGCGTATACTCTACCTGGTTAATTGAAGTCACTGAACAAAAGCTTAAACAAAGCAACTACAACACCAGCAGCAACAACAACAACAACAACAACATTATCATTAATAACACCAAAGTATTTAAGCCGATTTATTATGTTATATAATGAGTACTTTCAACTTACAAACAAACATGGGCAATTTGTCATATTGAAGCCAAATAGCAATTGCAATTGTGTTAATGTAACAAACAACAGACACACACTCACACACACACACACACTCTCACACACACACAGCTTTTAAAAATACTCCTTTGAGAAAATACAGTATAATTTGTGCACTGCCACACACACACACACACACACACACACAGATATGATTTACATATTTGCCTATTAATGAATATAAAGAGGAGTTCATTAGAAAAAAAAAAAAAATTTGTACTTTAAATAATAAAAATTAATTATAAAGAGAAAATTTAAATGATATATGAAAACATCATGGATAAATTCGAAATAATTATGAACAACATTAAGGTCAACATAAGGGTATATACATATACATTTCAAGCTACTTATAATCAAAAACATAAATAATGGCTTCGTACATGCGAAAATTGAACTTTCCAAATAGCAAATAATGTCCGAGATATGTATATGTATGAACGTATTGGAAGAGAATAACAATCTGACAAGGCACCTCCACATTAGATAATCATTGACGGTTGTTCTCCCCCAACAAACATCTTCCATACATGTTCTTCCTTTTCATGGAAATGCAACATTCAAATAAACTTAACATGCATTAATGTCTAGTTATGGGAGGCCCAAGGCAAATATACATATGAATGTATATACTTCGAAGTGAAGTGACGGCGAGCATTTGAATAAACTATATTCATATTCATTATTGGACTTTTGTTTGATTCAATCCTATAGTTAGATAAAGATTATTCTCATATTTGGCAATCGAATGTTTCTATTACAAGATCTATTGAGGTTGAGTCTGTCCTTCAACCTTTATTCAGATTTTCAGAACAAACATGCAGGTATATCAGCTTTAATTTCATCTTTATAATTGTAAGCCGCTTTTACAGTTTTCATGGAAACATTAACTCAATACGTTCTCATTCAATCAGTTTTCAATGGTTGCTTTAAATGGTGATGTTGGTTTATCCATGGTGTTTGCAGGCATAACCCTTAATAAATATAAATGCCGTCATTCGTTATGCCTTCAACTTCTGTTTCTTTCTTTCAGAACTGAATTTGTAACACAGTCCCTCATAGTAACTCCCAACATTGATTATTCTATTGCACTCTAAGCTACTCACAACCTATGAATTTGAACTACTTGAAGGTATTATATACGAACAAAGTCTTTGAGTCTGTTCTCATTCCAAGCATCATCATCTCTACTAATTAGAAGATTAATACAAACTTAATACGTATACCTATTAGAGGGGATCCAGGGTAGGCGTGAGTATGTAAAGAGTATTGTGCACTTGTGGTCTGTGGGATATTGTATCATAATATTCATTCATTCATTCTCCACTTCTCAGCATAATGATGACTTCAGCAGATATACTCATACCGTACTCACATCCTGTTCTGATACTTCACTATTCTTATTAATTATAAACACATCCATTGGTTTGATGATATCAAAGTTTGCGTAAGTAAATTTTGAGATTCCCATTCCATTGTTTTTTTTTTTTTTTTTTTTTTATAATAACAACTTCATTTCCTTATTGAAGAATATTACACACTACATATTTTATTTGTTTTATGTTATTGAACCTTGAACGATGAGAATCTTTGAGATGCGAACAGTTATGCTTGATCAGATTCCAAACATTCTATGAAGACAATAAAGGAAAGGTGTTTAAAAATGTAAATGGTTTTAAGTTTCTTTAAAGAAACTACTATTCCAGTTTAAACGAAATCTAAATATATCTGTACTAAAATATAATTTCATAGCTCAAAAGTTGAGGGAATAGTTTGCATAGAAATAGATAGACAGACGCAGCCCCAAATAATAATAAAGAACTCAGATAAGAAAACAAAATAAAAATCTTAAAGGAAAAAAGTAATCTTAAGAGGATCAAAAAGAAGTCCTTTAACTTAGCTTTGAGAATTAAGGACATTTGTAAATGTGTTTTGTATATGTTGCAAACATCACAATAAAGTCTGCTAATTCCTATGCACTCATTTCTAGATATAAGAAAAAAAACATAGGAAAGTAAAATGAAAAAGAAAAATTCATAAAATGTCCAATAAAAACTTTTTCATATTTTTCGCTTCAATGCATTTTTCATCAACAACAAAACCAAACCCATGAAGAAAATATACTAAGGAAGGAAGAAATGGACGAATGAATGAATGAAGGAACAAATAAAACTTGTGCAAATTGAGTTTTATTTAACTAAGTTCCTTTTTAAACCCCAATACCTACCACTCCTAACTTTTCCCTTATTCTCCTCCTTTCCATTCCTTTCCTTTCCTTTTTTTCGCTTAGCGTTATGTTAGTGGTCTAAAGAGTAAGAAAGAAATCCTCTCTCCTCAAAACGGTAATGCTTCAAGCTTGTGGTAATTCCCGTTATATGTAATGAAAAATGTGACGGAGAAGAAGAATACGAAGGCAAAAAGAAACGCATAAAGCATAAAAATGACGCAGATACAGTCATAGTCATAAGTATTTGCACAAACTTGACCGCTATATTTTAACTAACTATGACATTTTACTATTTTTAGGGTTTTGGGTGCATCAAAGGGTGCCAACGGAACACTATTGCTAAGCGTCCTCATGTGGCCCGTCTGTCTGTCAGCAGGCTGTATCTTATGAACCGTAATAGGTAGATAATTCTAATTTTTAGAGAGTGTGTATTTCTATTGCCACTATAACAAATAATAAAAATAAAGTTAAAAATTGACTGGGGTAACCATACAAGAAATGTGTTATACCCGAAGAAGTATGCAACCACTCAAACCTGATCATCGCAACACTTACACAATCTGTGTGTATCATTTATTCCGTATAGAAAAGGGGTAAGATAATGTGCGGCCATAGAAACGGTAGTATGCAACCCTCAGATTTTTTTTATTTTTACTAAAAGGGAAATATGACTATAGACTAGAAGAAAAGTCATGCTAGAAAACATTAGCAAATTATACACAGTTTCTCACCAAACCATTTATTCAAATAAATAAGTATAGAAGGCAGCATAGCAACATAAAGAATTTGAAATGATTTGGTAGATCCTGCGTAATTGGTCGACTAGGAATTTGTTGCCTTATCAATTTTTCTCATATACATTTTTCAATGCATTTTTCTTTTTTTTATCTTAAACAGATTATTGCTTATTGTTGGAAATATTTGTGCAATTTACTTTTAGAAATGTAAGCATTTTTTATTAATTCCAAACAAAAAGTGATTATTTATACGGCGCAGTTTTCGTTTCGTTCGTTTCAGTCTGTGATTTGTATACTTTGTTCTCAAATGTTTAGATGAACACGTGAATTTATGTCAAACACTTGTCTGCAGAATGATCAAAGAGGATCTGGAAGCAAATGGGCATTGGACAAATAATCAAAGATTGGGTTTCATGTAAAATTTTATAATAGAAATATAGTTCAAGAACATAAAATGCGTAAATTTTTTGTATTATTTTTATGAAAATATTTATGGCAATGACTGTTAGTTACTAAGAAGCACAGCAACAATGTTGGAAAAAAATGAATTGTTCGTTTTTCTTTTACTTGTTGTTTGTCATCGTTTTCTATTGTTGTTGTTGTTGTTGTTGTTGTTGTTGTTGTTGTTGTTGTTGTTGTTGTTGTTGTTGTTGTTGTTGTTGTTGTTGTCGTCGTCATTTTTGTAATTAGTTTCAATTGTTGTTGGTTTTGTGTTTTAGTTGTTGTTAATAACTTAATTGTTTTGCAGTTAATTTTGTTCTTGTTTTTGTCCTTGTTCCTTGTTTTAGTTTTTGTTATCTCATTTTTCACACTTACTTACTGATTACTTAATTTTGTTTCTTTTATGTTGATTTTCTTAATTACTTTCCCTTCATTTGTGTAAAATTTTTTTTTTTATATGTTGAACTGTAAATAGATGCAACAAATCACAAATCTTTCATTTCCTTTTTTTTTTTAAATTTTGTTGCCTACTTTTGGTTGCATATTCAATGTTAATCAAAAGAAATATAAATTTACTTTTACTATACAATATTGTCTGCACATTTAATTGGTATGGATCTGGCTTAGGACATAATATAATTAAAGCTGAACCTAAGGCGCTCATCATCATCATCATCTATAAAGTTTTCAACATATGTTAATATTGGGAAATTGTTGGAAGCTATGAGCAGAAGAAAAGGATACAACAATAAGTCAAATCTCCTCATGTCCAAGGTTTTCAATTAATCAACATAACGTGACAGCCTGAATGATATGAATGTCAAATACCTTATTAGATTCCAATGCTGGTCAGATTGGTCTGTGTCATCATAACATGGCCTAAGTTAGTTGATTTTCATCAAAGGCCACCACTACCAAAGAGTCCTGTTGATTATCGAAGAAACTAGCAAATCCAAAGCACAATGTAATAACATAAGTGATAATGTTTGGATATGTTCCAAAGTAATTTTGCTAAGTTCTTGAACTCAACTGTGAGCTGGATTCGCAACTGTGAAGATCCCAAAGGCGGATAACTTATCACGAAAAGTTGAAATTAAAGAACTGAATCTTGTTGTTGTGTCATGCGATAATAAGCAAACTGAAATGTATAACGATGACAGCAGCTGCGAATAGTTTGCTTAAATCTTCGCATTGTAAACAAAGCTACTGAGCCAGTTCTGAAATTCAAGAATATGTAGACTATTTACAATACAATGGAAATTATCTTTTAGGATGAAATACCTCACATGGACTACTTTCTATTATGTCAAATTGGTAATTGCTAAGCAACATTATAGTTTATAGGACGAAATTCACATCCATATTCAGCGTAGATGGAAGTGCTTTCCTATCATATGCTAACAACAATAAGTGTTCAATAATGATGGGGAAATTGATAGAATTCTACTACGAATTGCTCTTCTACCTAGCGTACTCTCAAGATTTTGGATTTTCTATTGTCAAGTTTGAAGAAATTGTTGTCCTATGACAAACAAACAAAAAAGAAACAGTCAAAAGTCACCTTTTTAAGTTTTAAAACAGAGAAGTCAAAGATATTTTGTTATTGGATTTACAAACATTCTATGCAAAATTTCAGATTCAGTATTACATTAATGGTATGAGAGAGAATCATGTTCCATATGAATGACATTTTCAGATTTTTATGGAAAAATTCTATTAACACATATACGTTATCAACATATACACATTAACACATACATATATGTACTATACTTATCCACATATAAACATGGCTTGAGTCATTTGATGTTATTCTCTATTTTTTTTTTTTTTTTATTTTGGTTTGTTTTCGTGTCATTTATGAACGAAGTTAGTAACGCGTTCGCATTATCCTTTTCATTGTCAACATTTTGCGAATCTCTTTTGATATTATGTATGTGTGTGTGTGTGTGTGTGTGTGTGTCAAAGTGTTTGTAATGCATTATCGCACTTAGGCGCATTTTCAGGCAATTTTCTGCGTCGCATAACAACGCCAGCACTCTAATTTCTCCATTCTCACATTCTCGACGCCATCTACATACTAAATCTACATACAATATAATATACATACATATGTATATGTACGTACGTGTATGTATCTAAGTGTGCGTTTGGATGTACATAGTATATGAGTATGCCTATCTTATGCGCTCGCTTGTCGCTGTCATGCTATAATGACAATAATACGCAAACTTAAGGATTTAAGGACAAACGCTCAGAAGCTTAAGTTTTGCTCGTTAAGCCAAAGAAAAGCATAACACGCGCCAGCATATTTTCGCATATGAAAAAATAATACACATACGTACATAAATATGGGCATGTGTATGGGTGTCAGTAAGTGTATGAATATTTGTATATGAATTGAGTATGCTATGCAAAGAATAAAACAAATAAATAAATAATCAACAAGAAACATTGACACGCCTGCCAAAGTTTCTTCCAATTAACAGCACACACATGCACACGCACTCGCACATTTACACATAGTATCTATACATATTTCTAATAACAATATATGAGAATAAAACACATGTATAAAGAAAGAGACAAGTGTATCTATAAACAATTTACCACAAAAGCAACAAGCAATCCCAATTCCCAGAAAGAACTGAATAAAATTATTTCTAAACCATATTAATGACTTATCAATTACTTCTTGTTCTATAATTTTCTGTAGCCTTTTTTTTTTGTATTGTTTTTCTTTTCCCCAATTTTCCAGTAATTTCATAACACAATTATATCATTTTATCATCCATTTAGAGAATTTTGTTTTGTTTTATTAATTCATATTTGTTCTAATTCTTTAAAATATTATTTATATTTAATTTGTTTCTATTAAGAAATTGCTTTTAAAGATTTTCAATTATAATAAAGATTATTAGAAATAAATTTAATTTAAAATAATGAAAATATATTTAAGAATATTTCTTAGTATTCTTGTCATTACATACTTTCATAGCTATCTTCTCATCTCTGAACCAAAACAATCCTCACTCTCTCTCTCTCTCTCTCTCTCTGTTGCAAGGACAATACAGAAGACAATGGAAGAGACTACTTAGCAACCAATCGCTACTAAATATATTTGAACAAATTTATTCATATCCAATAAAATTTCATGGAATGTGTCAGTTGATATGCAAAAATTTTAAGCAACTAGCTAGATTACAGGGATGATGAACGTTGGTAAAACTGAATACATCTCGCATAGGGCGGAGTTAGTCAGGCTCCTCGGAACACAAAAGAGAATTAGTCGTAAATCAGAGTTTTGTTATCTTAGGCGCAAAGTAACAACTACACTGGGAAGTGTTAATTCACCCAGAATAAAGTGCATGACTCTCTTTCATCCTTTTGAATAATAAGCAATCAGGATTTCTTCTTTTTTATTTTTCTTTATAAATATATGCATAGCTTTTTAATTCCTTTCCAATTTATAATCAGAAACAATTAATTTTGACAAGGAATTTTGTTCACACTCACTAATAATCCTTGGAGTGAATTTTTCTTTTTGTCAAATTATAAACATGGAAAAACCAGAAATAGGAATATTTGCGACTATGCCGGAGATGTAATACTTTTCAATCCTCCCCTAGAAAACGTTTTTGCCATGCGAGCTTTAGGATCATAGGGCCTTACACTTTACATGGTTGATGAATATGGATCAGACATTTAAAGTATTCAAATTTCAGTTTAATAACATAAAAAACAAAAAAGTTTTTCTTATAAGAACATGAATTTCAGTAGGGAGGTTTGTAAGGGTTGTATTCTTCTTAGTGATCCGATTCGGCTGATTCCGACAAATATACTGCGTATGGCGAATAGATGGCTTCGTGCATCAGCTCTCTAGCTCAAAAACTGAGGAACTAGTTTTCATACATACATACATACAAACAGACAGACAGACAGACAAACAGATAGACAGGCAGACAGACAGAAGGGCATGGATAGATCAGCTCGTAACGCCAAGCTGATTTAGAATATATGTATTTATGGGGTCTCCGATGACTCCTTCTCTGCATTGCAAACTTCATGACAAACTTATAATACTTACTATTCACTGCGCGAAGAGTATAATATTCTATGTGAAAAAGGTGAAGGATTTTGTATATGAATGTTGTTTGAGAGAATTCTCCTAGACTTTTTAATCTGAAAGGGAAACTATCTATAGCTTCTTTTCTTTAAGTTTTTACACTAAATTTTTTAGTTTGGTATATTCAAAAAGATTCTTGTATAAATTTTCCTTTTCCTTGGCTTTCTAATCATAATGGATTTTATGAAAATTTTGAAGAATTATATTCTCACTACTTTCATGAGAATTTTCTTACCCATCTAATCTGCGGCCCATTGCAATTTGAATTTTTAACTTTTGATATTGTAAAAAATGTAAATACTTAAAGAAAAACAGAAAAATTAAATTATTTAAATGAACATTTAAATCTACTTCTACTTCCTCTTGTATAACTTGGATTTTTCATATTTTTTTGTCCATTGTTGCCCCAAAGTATGCTACAATACTTTTAGTTCTGAATTTTGTTCTTCTATCTACAACTCCACAATTGTTAGAGGATTTATAAATTTTTCACTTGCAAAAGATGCAGAAATATAATAGCAATGAAGATGATGATAATACAGATTATGGTGATAAAACGAAGAGGACCAGCAAAAGGAGGAGAGGAAGGAAGAACTTAAATAATAATAATAATAATAATAATATTGTCACTCTTTGTCATCTTCAGATAGCACAAAAAAAAAAAGTAATAGTGCGAACACCTGCAGTCATTTCATTTTGTTGACAATTTTTATTTATTTATTTTCTGTCTCTCACTCTCTCTCTTTCTCTCTCTCTCTTTAAAAATTTTTTTTTTTTAATGTTTTCCTTTAATGTTTGTTGCAACAATTCAAAGAACTCAATTCCTACTTAACTTGGCTTTAGTGAAAAAACGATGACATAAAAATGTCAACGGGACGCCATTTTTATATTGCTTTGGACTCGATGACTTTACGCTGCCTTGTCCAGCTGTGAGTGAAAAATTCTAAAATATTTGTCTACGAACAATACAAAGTGACACTTGAAATCTTTAAAGGTCTATTGTCTTAAATCGGTTTTTGCAAACATTTTATATCTTTCTACTTATAACTAAAATAGTATTAAATTCTACATATAAACGTCATAAACCGCTTAACTTTAAGAACGCATAAACTAACTGAACGTTGCTCTGTACAAAAAAAAAATTATTGCGGTAGTATAAATTTATTTGACAATTGAGTCATAAATCCAGAAAGAAGGGTATCTTCGATTATTCTGAAGATGTAATACTCTTCACACATCCCTTAGACAACGTTTCTTGTATGGGAGCTATGCGATCCAATAATTCTAGGATCCTAAAATTTTTCATTCTTCATGAATATGGATCAGAAATCTTTTGTGTCCAAATTACAAGATGAAATGACACAAGACAAAAAAGATTTTCTAGTAAGAATATGAGTTTGAGTAATATTTTTTCGTAGTAGCCCGATTCGGCTGATTCGGGCAAATGTGTTGCGTATGGTAAAAAGCTTCGTGTAAAATTTTAACTCTCTAGCTCAAAATCTGAGGGATTAGTTAGTTAATGGCTATATCAGCTCATCAAGTCGCGCAGATCAAAATCACGAAAATTCCATGAATTGCATTAATTATAATAATATAGTTATTAACAATAATGCATATGCATGAATGACCAAAGATATTCTTATGAAACTAGACAGTTAATTTTCTGATGAAAAGAGAAATATCATATACTATTAATTAACAACTGTCCTGCGCACCCAAAAAGTGTCAAAGTTTATTTAAAAATATATTAAGCTCACATTTTTTCCATAGAATAAGAATGACATCGTTATTACGGCAAATGGGTCAAGGCATTTTATTTAACTTGAAAAATCACAGCAGAGAAATAATACTGAAATAATGTTATGATGAGAAGAAAACATATAATTGTCAATTTAATTACTTAATGGCATAAAAGAAGTGATGCTTGGAAAGATATAAAGATTGAAATTGTGTCAAAAAAGCAGCAGATGTTGCAAAAGGTAGAGAGATATTGAGCTGGATTCTCTTCTCCTGATAAGAGCAATGTGCCTCAATTAGCATTAAAAAACTTTCAAAGAGATGATGATTTTATTGAAGGATATCCAGGAGAATTATGGTCAAAATGAACCTTTCATGCAATTGATATATTGTTACTAAAGATATATTCACCTACATATAAGTAATAAAATAAAGTCCACCAGCCGAGTCTGTCTGTCTGTCTGAACGCGATTATCTCAATAAATACCAAACATATTTTCACAGGGTTTTCACAAATGGACGGATTTATTCAAGAGTTAAGGTTAGAAGTTCGTATGTATTATTATAATTTCTCTTAAATATTGAACGAAAACTTTTAATTTAAGAAAGAAAATGCTTTATAGATATTTTCCAAAGTTTCAAAACTTTTTAAGGACGCCTAGAAGATGCAAACTTACAACTATTTATTGATCGTCTTTGGATGAATATTCCCATAAAACAAACTTCCGATTGACCCATATCCATTTGACCATTGTCCACATTATTGAAAAAACATGCCCCCATACTATATAGGTTTGTTGTCATTTTGTATACAATATAATATTTACAGACCGTTCTAAGAGAGCGAAAGGATGTCTGATTTCTATGACGCACCCCCATGGTCAATAGTCAAAAACTAATGCATTTTCAACTTCTCAAAAGATTCAAAATTAATTATGATTTCATATTTGCCTACCAGCCAGCATACACAAATATTCAATTAATTAACAACACAGCGAGTGATACTTGTGCCCATTGTCAGATTATTCCTATAGACAATGGTGACTATTCGTAGGAATTTCAATTCAAATGAATTGTTGTCAGTTTACTTTACATTGTCATGTGTTTGAAGTGTTTTTGATTCAAAGGAATCTACCTCGAAGTAGACCGCAAAATAAAAATATAGTGAAGGAAATACATGGACTACTACTATTTGATTAAATCATTTATTCTGAATTCAGGTTTTTATAAGTTTCAAGAACAAAACCAGTGTAAGTTTAATCTTCTCTATTCCCTTGTTACCTGTAAAACACTAATCCAATTAACAAAATTCTATAAATTTTAGTGACATTTTCATTATCAAAAGAGAGCTCAGAATTCTATTCCCATATCTAATATATATACATATATATGTATGTATATAGTAAATATATACTAAGGTATCATTGAGTATTCCTGTTTGCCTGCCATAAAGACTTAACTTATTACAAACTTTACTTGAGTTTCTTCCTTTATTTTTTCTAATCCACTATCCCTCTCTTTCTCTCTCCCCCTCTTTGGTTTTCTGTCTGCCTCTCTTTCAGTCTATCCGTTTCCATTTCTGTCTTTCTCTTTTTATAAAATATCCATTGCACAATTAGTTCATTTAGAATATCTTGGTGCATGTGTCTGGGAATTATTGTTCTTCTTTTTTTTTTATTATGTTGAGTTTCGGAGCTTCTCATAAATTTATAGTTCTGCACTTCATTACATTTACACTACACTGCATGGCATATCATTGTTTTGTTTTTGTTTTTGTCTATGTTGTTGCTGTTGTTGTTGGTAGTATTGTTTCTCATTGTTGTCTTTGTGGTTATAGTTGGCTTTCATTATTTTTATACTCATTTTTTGTTTCATTTCCTTTCATATTATTTTTTTTGTTATTCTTATGGGGCACTTACTCACTTACTCAGAGGGATTTCCCTTTTTTCTTTTTTCTTTGTATATAACATATTTTGTTTTTGTGTTGGCTTGGATGTAACTATGTTTGTGGCTTTTGTTGTGCGATGCATGCAGAATTTTGCTACCGTTTTGTCCATTACAATGTACAACACACACACACACACACACACACACAAACACTGATATATTCATATTTGTATGGATGTGTATGTACATATATGAATATAAGTATAAGTGAGTAATGTATGATGGTGTATGCATATTCATTGTCACAGTTATCGACAATGAGCCAAAAGTAGTTACGTGTTGCCTTTAGCACATCACGTGCAGCTGCTGCTGCTGCTGACTTGCATATCCTTGACTAAATATACACAAATACAAATGTATGTGTGAGTGTGAGTGTATGTGTGTGTGTCCTTTTTTAACTTCTTCTTTTCCTCTTGCAAGCACGCATACACAAAAAGAAACCAAAATATAACAAGAAAGAACTCATTGCTTGACACCATACCAGTGGTTCTCAAACTTATGTAGTCTGCGGAGTGAATAGAATCAAATCAAAAAATAAAGCATTTAATTTGGAACTTTATTTTATTATATGTTGTTAGAGCGGCAATAGCAATAAACGCTCTCTGAATTTTAGCTTTCTAACTATTACGGTTCATGGGATGCACTCCACTGACAGACAGACAAACGGACGGACAGCGGACAGTGGAGGCTTAGTTGTAAGGTTTCGTTAGCACCCCTTTGGTATGGAACCCTAAATATGCATACAAAATACAGAGTCTGAAGTAAATTATCTTTCAGCAATTCGACAAAATAGCAAAAAGGATTTACAAGAAGGCGGCTTGCTTAATAGATAAAGTTTAAATCGGAAGCCCTCAATTTGTTTTCTTCTTTAATAATTATTAATTTTGGCAACGCAAGATTGAAACAAATAGACAGATATCTTTTAGAACTTGTATTTTTATGCCAATTTAATTATTAACAGCAAATAAATTGTCGATTGTGCATGAAATGAATTCGTTGTTCACAATGATCCTGACAAAAAATACCTACAACACTATAACATACTCAAGACTTGAGCTCATCCAAATCGAGCTATAAAATAACCCTGAGAAGAAGCTAAATGAAATGCAAAGCAGACAATATTAGATCACAATTTGAAACGAGACAGAAAGTATTTACGATATACTAAACTAAACAATATTATGTATAATGAGTTGAGTTTATGAGTTACAACTTTATTATTTTGTTTATAGAAAACATAAACAGAACTCTAAAAATTCTTATAGTTGGTATTAAGATGATTCGTGTCATGACCTTTCACTTTACGCTCAACATCTCCGGAACTAGGCCGTAGAACGAGTATACGCCCTGTATATTGTAGAAATGTTCAAAAGGACATAATGATATCACTGAGGATCCGTGTGCTACAGTTTATAAACCGCTGCCATAGAGTAGAGTGTGTAGTATAGGAGTATAGTGTTTAGTTTGTAGTGTAGCATACTGTGTAGTGCAGTCTAGAGTGGAATCTGTGGTCTACAGTGTAATGTGTGGATTAGTCTGTAGTGCATAGAGAGTGTAGTGTAGTCTGTAGTCTGTAGTGTATAGAGAATGTAATGCAATGTAGTGTATAGTGTATAGAGAGTATAGTATATTGTAGTGTACACGTGCCTATTTATGCATTGACATCATTTGTTTGCCTGGTTGCCTTGCATTGCCTGCCTTTCTCCATTTCATTTTTTGTGGTTATTTGGTTCGTTGGTTGGTTTGTTCTGTCCTTTGGTTCTTTTCCTTTCATTTGCCTTTTTACAATATAAAAATGCATATGTTGTTCTTATTGTTGATGTTGATGTTGCTGTCGCTGTTGTTGTCATTGTTGTGTATGTCTTTATTATCCTTGTTTGCTTTTATATATGATATGTTATATATATATATATATATATAGAACATATATATACATACATATATGTAAAAATATTTTTAATGGATTTTTTGTCATATTTTCATTGCGTAGTATTTTTGCACACACTTGGATGTTTACTTCGTCTTCGCCTTTTTGTCTTTTTATTATTATTATTAGAAAAAACCACTCAATGCCATGTTGGCTTGGCTCAGCTCAGCTCAGTTGGCAAATTAGATGTGTTTTTATCTTTTACTACCACTTCGACCTCCACCTGCCCTTCTCCTCACCCCATTGCTCTAACCACTCCTTTCTTTTTCATTAATATTAAATGCTAAATGCCTTTCTCCTCTTTTCCATTACAACTGTTTTTCTTTATGATTGCTGAGTTTTTTGTTGTTGTGTCTTTTGCTTTGTTCCTTAATTTTTTTGTTTCGTTACAAATGTTTGGATATTTTTATTTTCACACACTTTTACACACTTTCTCTTTGCATCTTTGCATCTTTGCGCCTTTGCCATTTTTCATATGCCGCTGCGACGAAGCTGTCAAAGTCATTTGTCGTTGCCACTTTTACCATTTACCATTTCAGTTCGCCTGCTGATGCTGCTCTTGCCATGGAGTTTTTTGCTTCTGTAAACTTCTGGGTTTTTTTTTTTCAGAAATTCCAATCATTCAAGGCTTTTTTAATTATTTGTCCTTGACTTGCATTGCTAAAACAAAAACTAAAAAGAAAAGAAAAGAAACGAAGACAGGAAAACACGAAAACAAATAGCAACCAACAACCAAACGAAGAGAAATTGATACCAAATCAAAGATTCAACTTTCTTTCGTTTGCGTTTGCATTTTCATTATTGATCTCACACTTCCACTTTTCTTTCTATCCTTAGTCTTCTTAGTTGCGGCATTGCACTTTTGTTTTTTCTTGAAATTTTACTGTATCCCATAGGCCAGTTTTTGTCGATCTTATATAACAAACCGAATCTCTGAATAAGTAGAGAATAATGTTCAACGTACAATTTAAAGTAAGGAAACTAACCTCCCAGTAACATTAAACATCTTCTTTATAGCAAAAAGGAATACAATCACAAGGTGATTCTGGATCGGAGGATTACATGAAAGATCCAATCACATTAACACAAAAAGGAAAAAATTGCGTATTGGCTTCCTGTGGACCACAGTATCAACTTAGGATAGAGAACAAAAGGACAGTTCTAAAGACGATATGGAACATTTGAAAACGAAAATTATCTCCAATATAAAGTTACTACAAATATACCATTCTGTGGGTCTATTTACTAAAGAACGGTATGTAAGAAATTTGGGAATCCACAAAGACCTGGAAGTGATTATATAAGTAGAATGTCAGATAGGTATTATATAACATAGATTGCATAAACATACCAAGGACATAGCAATAAGTATGTTAGGTAATAGTGACAATAAATGAAAGACGCATAAATATATGTTTTCATATTTTAAAGTCCCTAAAGAGGTTTGAAGATTTAATTAGAAACTGAAATGTGACTCACATATTACAAAATACTGATGGAATCCTCTATCTCTATCCTACCTACTTATCTATCTATCTATCTACCTATTATCTACTTATCTTAAAGCAAATCCTCCTTTCAAAAATAAAATCGAAACAACTTTGAGCTGCTTAAGAAAGTCAAATAGACAGGCAAGCAGTCAGAGGGAGGCTGTCAGTCAGTCAGGATGGCAAAAGAAACACGACAAGACACACAGAAATTTGGGCACATTTCCAAAAAAAAAAAAAAAAAAAAAAAAAAAACAATAAAACAAAAAGGGAACCTTGTCAACTCATTGAGTTTTTCTCCTACGTTTTACCTTGTTTTTTATTTTTAATTTTTTATTTTTTCGGTGTTTTGTTTCTTTAATTTTTAATTAGACTCTTTTTTCAATGACTTCTCAACACTTCAAGCGTTTAATTGTTCTACTTTTGTAAGTAAAAAAACTCAAAATGAAAAACAAAACAAAAAATTTATAACAAAATAACAAAATAACAAAAATAGAAAACAGCAAACATGCTTCAAAGTATGCTACACGTTGTTGTCGTTATCGCATGTTTAATGGCATAGCAGCATACTTTTAGGCACACTTTTGTGCTCCCCATTCTATTCTTGCATACATCCACTGTTGCTGCTAAGTATTTTATTATTCGTTCCATTATTCGTTCCCCCACCACAAAAAGTTTTAAATTTTATGGGTTGAAAGAAGAAAAAAAAAAAAACAAAATAGAAACAAAAATAACAAGGGAACAAGGACAAAATCAAAACAGAAATATTAACCCTTACATGCGTACCAAAATCCAGGAAAACAAAATGAATCCTTTGAAAATCATCAAATTGTATAATCAACAAGGATTTCCTCACTTAAAGAAATTAAGAACATTTTTCATACCATTGAATTTGAACAACAAAATCTAGTAGGTATATTAAACATACTTTCTTGTTTGTACAATAAATATTGACAATGAGTTTGGCCATCCCCCACACTAAGTTCTTGAGTTCTTCTAATGTTTCTATATTTGTTGTTTATAAATTCAAAAACTTATGGAATTTAATTATACACCATGAAATTGAAGAGAGGAAACTTTAGCTAATCTTTTGACCAATACATTGGATACCAAAAATATGAATTTGATACTTTCAACAGAGGAACTTGCCATGCGGAAAACTTGTATGGGATTATGATTAGATTATGCTGGCCATGGTCATAATTTGTATTAAAAACTTTTCTTTTTTTGTTGAAGAAAATGAATAATTGTCCTATGCATCGTTTTGTTTATCTAATCAGATCTGTTCATCGGATTAACTAATTCTAAAATTATGGGAATAGACCAATAAGGCGTAAATTTAATTATTTTTCTTTGTTATTTGACTGTACAGCAGTGTACTTACTCAGATTTAAAGTACTCTACATACAACTTTTTGCTATACTCATTCTTCTTTTGAACACGAAAAATGAATGGCTTAGAATGGAATGAAGTGAGTGCAGAGTGTACAACATATGGAAAGGACGCATAACACATATACATTGTAAAAATAAGGAAACATTTTCGTTCGCTAGACCCAATAGGTATAGTATGTATATAACAAAATGCTATACTCATAATTCACCGCACCAGTATTCAGTATTTATGCATTAATACGTAGACTATGAATAAGTAGACTATTCTCTTTACAGAAACAAAAAACACCATTCACTCAAAATCAAGTAAAGGAGTATAGCAAAACATTCATTTATTTCAGAGTCAATGATTTATATGCCGTTTTGAATACAATCTTGTAGTCTTCTTATATCTATTGAGACGTTTCTATTCGCCAGACTTATCAAAATGTGAAATTTATCTTAGTGAATCAAATCTTCATTCAAAAGAATAAATTTTAAAATCTTTGAAGCTGTGAAAGGAAACGTAAAATGGAGCTCATAGAAGAGATAAGTATCCTTTCATTTGTGGATGGTTAATCAATAATTGTAATTTTTTGAACTAAATTCATCAAGAAACTTAAAAGCAAATATACAATAGTTACAATTAAAATTTAAATTAACTATAATTCCTAATCGTTTCTATTATCCAGGCTATGTCGAATTTTATCCATTTGAGAAAAGAATGTGGAAAAATGGTGGCACTCCATAAAATGGACAAGCCTATCATAAACGCAAGATTGCAGAGAATATTGGCAGAATAAATGCACTATGGAAGATCCAGAAAACCATGGAAAAAACCTCATTCTGGTTTCCCACCATTAATGCACTTGCGACACATCAAAAGAATTAAATTTCTTGCAGTCAACGACGGACAAATTTTGCGAGATGGAGTTGAAAAATGTTAATTTTAGCGATGAGCAAAAGTTTAATTAGGATGGGAAAGATAGCTCCCGTAATTATTATCGTGATAAACGGAAAACAATTTAATAGTAGAAACGACTTAAACAAAGATATTCTTCTGGAGTAGACCAAATTGGATATTATATTGCTCTCCAAACCCTTATTAATTTCATGCCAGGATGTATTGTAAAGATGTTGAACAATAAAGGATACTCAATTATCAAGTTTTCTTAAAGTTTTATAATGTTTTTTTTTTTTTTTGTTTTTTTAATTTCATAAACACTGAATTTAGTCCACTATCCTATTCATATCATTTTTTTGTGGTTTATGCTAATTAAAACCTATTTAAAACGTTATTAAGTTTTGAGGATTTCATTTCTTTTTTTTTTTTAGATTTATGTGTTGTCCTATTTACTTATTTCCCATACCATATAGAAGAACTTCTAATAAAATTATTAACTTCGATTTAAACAATTTTCTACAGAAAAATTCAATTAACGTGTTAAACTTGTTTTAGAACTTCAAACTCCATTAAAAATTATAGCATAATTTGAGGAGATCGAAAAAAATATTGTATGATGATAATGATATGGAAAGGAAAAAAGGAAAAACAAACAAAATATTGTAAAATGCCAAAAGTTGACAAAGTAGATTGTAATTTAAAGTCAACAAAAACCAATTAAAGTTTTCTAATAACAATTTTCAAACAAGCAAATGGAAAATATCGAAAAAGTACAACAAGAAAGAGAAGATGAAAGTCAAGGCGCAACATATGGAAACAAAAAAACTAGAGAGGAAATGGATATGAGAAGAAAACTTATCAATTATATGCAAATAAAAAAGAAAAACTGTTTTCAAATGAGGCTGGACTAACATTTCTGCATCATACAAACGTAAAATGAATTTTGAACCAGAAAGAAGGGTATCTTCGACTATGCCGAAGATGTAATACTTATCACGCATCCACTAGAAAACTTTTATGCGATCCAGTAATCCTAGGATTTTGAATAGGTTGATGAAGATTCAAGATGATACCACTAAAACCAAAAAAAGTTTTTCTAATAAAAACATGATTTTGATTACGTGGTTTGTACAGGAGGTACCCCTCCTAGTGGTCCGATCCGGCTGATTCCGACAAATATGCTGCTTATGGTAAAACGAAAGCTTCGTAAAAGGACTAGTTTTCATACATACAGACGGACATGGCTAGATCAACTCGTCTAGTCGCAATGGGGTCTTCGATGTCTCCTTCTTTGCATTACAAGTTTCATAACAAACTTATATTACTTATAAAAAGAATTGTACAAAATTTTAAGGCAATATCTTTCTATAGTTTCCATGAAAAATAAAGACAAAGTTTTTTTGATAAAATAAAGCAAATTTAAGGGCAAATTTCATATGTGATCATAATTTAATTAATTTTAGACCACAAAAATATTGATGGCAACACAATAGTTTATGTAAGAAAAATGCTCGAATATCCCAAAAGTAAGCAACGGAAAATTGAAATTGTAATCAAGTCTACAAATGAATCCAATTATATACAAACAAAAGACAAAATCAAAGCAACATAATAAAATATTTTTTCACAATGCAACTTCATGAATTTAAAGAAAATATTTTCCGAAAAATATTTCAAGAAAAACAAAAACACAGATACAAATAGATGCAACAAAATGGTGAACTAGATTAAAGAAAAAAAGGAAAGAGAATTTGTGACAAATATGGTGCTCTACCGAGTCAACAAGTTTGGTTTATCTTTATGACATCCTAGATTAGTGAAAGTATGAAAAAAGGTGAATATGTGATACAAAAATATAGAGATAAAGCTATAAATGGTATAAATATATGTATCATGACTGGTGTGGCATGTATATACAATGAAAACCTAAGCGAAAACCTAGCTAAGTGATGGCATAATTATTTGATAACATCGGGTTGATCCCAGAATCTAAAAACCTACTTATGGAATAATACAACTTTTGAAGTTATTACAAAAGTTTCAATGAGCGACTTTATTTTTTATCACACTGCACCGAAAATTAGAATGAAGGCTTTCCTAGGCTGTGAACATATCGAAACCCCTTACATTGTTTTAAGAAAGTAAGAAATAATTTTCATTGGAGCTTTTCTCTTCTTTAGGTTTTTTATTTCAAAATTTGCATGAAGACCCTATAACTTTTATTACTTTTTGATTCTGAACCATGATTCAGAATCATGCGGCATATGGGTTGAGAATCACTGGTCTTGTCTCTAGTGACAATACTGATCTGCTGCCGCACACATCAACACTGAGATCTGGGCTCATAGATATGTTGAATGTTGAACTTATTCGCATCAGCTTTATGCTATTCAACATTCCATTGCATCATAGATACATACATACATGCTTATATGTACTACGAATACATAAAGAGTGAGAATGAAAAAAATAACATGACGTGCATTAATGTGAATATTGCCATAGTATGTCAGTCAGTCAGTCCGCCTGTGTCTGTGTTTGTCTGCTTGCCTGGTTTCCTGGTGTTGCTGTGTTGTTACATACTTTTTAGCGCGCGCAACACGCTTAAGTGCACTCGAGTTGCTTGTAAACACGCCAGACAATCGTATAATATTACACAGACACAAGGCACAGGCACTACGAAAAGGATCACAGTCAAAAGCATAACATGAGCAACAAAAAAAGGAGCAAAGTGTGATGTCGTTGCCGCCTCTTATAAGGATACCACCACGTACAGTTGAGTTACGATGAGATGAGTTGCGCATACAAAGCCAAAGGCAACAACGGTAAAACAAAGAAACAAAACAGACTAACAAACAAACAACTGGAGAAAGACAGTTCAAGTCAACAAGCCGATAAGGCGACAAGAGCAGTCAGTGAGTTATAGTTGAATGGTTTCTCTATATAGCAGGATTTCTCAAACTATACACCGCCAACAATTCTAAGGACTCTGTGAAAAATATAGTTTAAAATTTTCCGATTTCAAAAGTGCTTTGTAACCGAAAAAGCTTATGAAACTCTGCTCTATTGCTTTCAAAGAGACTGTCCTGTCTTGTCTTTGCTTAATGTAAATGCATCATGAACGCTCGATGCCATTCAAAGCAAGCAACATGATATCATCTTCACTCCAATGTTTTACGATCTTTAACATCTTCTATTCATCTAAAACCTCCTTCTCGAACTTGAATTTCTCATTTTTGCTATCGATATTTACATCTGTTTTGTGTCTGTAAACATCTATTGAACGCAATTTACGTAATTTACAATAAGTAACAAAAGATGTATTGCATTTTTCTGCCTTTGCATCCAGTAAGGATACTCGTACGACATCATTAATATCGTATTGATTGAACTTACGAGAAACCGTAATGAAAAATAAAAAAGTTCTGACATGTAAAAATGTTCTTCAATTGAAACTTTATAAATTTTTTGAATTAGAAACAATTCTATTGGCCACTAACACAGACTTGCTATATCTTATTTAGAGCGTATAAATTAAGACCAAGAGATTCCTTTCGCATTTAAGTTTTACCATTTTCGACATGTTTAAAAAAAACTTATAAAAGTTAATAATAGAATCGAGCTGTTTTAATTTTGTAGAGTTTGAAATGAAAATGAGTAGTTTAATGAAAAGTTTTAATAACCCCATTGGCAAAAGTTGGTAAATGCACTAATGAGAAGTAGTCGTAGTAAAAAAAGAAAGGTAAATGCACTGCCTTTTCCAGAGTTAACAGCCTCTCCATCGTATAACCCATGCAAGTGAGATTTTTTTTATATTTGTTACAGTTTTTTAAATTTCGATAAAATTATTTTTTTTTTTATTATGTATTTGCAAACTGTTTGCTATAAATCACATGTTGGCCAATCCTACAAAATCGCAAACACTCTTCATCATCATCTGTTCATGCGAACATCAAAGTTGAGAAAATAAAATCTTAATCTCTGGTATATGTATGTTCTATATGAAAATATTTTTATTTAATTATTTTTTATGTTTATTTATTGATTATGAAATGCTCTGACAAACCGTGGTATTGAAATTATCATTAATAAATTTGTGAAAACAGGTTCAGTTCAAGATCAGAAAAGCAGAATTTATCATCTAGTGGTCGTTGAAGTGAAAATATTGAAGCTGATAGCACAAGTGATGCTGAAGACAGAAGGACATCAATTCGTCGTGGACACAGATGATTAGCAACTTTTTGTGGAGTCAATTGAAAGATATTGATGAACAAAATATGTGATTTCAATAGAACGGAGCAACATGCCGTACAGCAACAGAATCAATCGAAAGAGAAGTTTAATAATCGAATAATTCCACGAAAAACAGAAGTGAATTGGCCACCAATATTAAGTGATTTAATACCAATCGACGTCTTCTTATTGGATTTCTCGAAGAGTAAAGTTCATACAGATAATCCACAAACTGTTCAACACCTCAAAGACAACATCATCAACCAATTATGTATCACTAATTGAAAAATCATTATGCGATTAAGAGCCTGCTGAGTTAGCAAAGGAGGTCACTCGAACGAAATTCTTGTTCATTATTAATCGGAATCAATGTACTTTAATTTCCAATAAAAATAAATTTATTTCGTTTATTCCAAATTTCAAAAGATCCCTCAAATTTGAACACCCTTATTTATTTTTATATTCTTCAAGTTGCGAATAGTATTATAAGTTTGTCATGAAGTTTGTAATGCACAGAAGGAGACATCGGGGACCCCATAAAGTATATACATATACTCTTGATCAGCGCGACGAGACGACTTGATTTAGCCATGTCCGTCTGTATGTCTGTATGCAAACAAGTCTATCAGTTTTTGAGCTAAAGAGCTAGAGACCACTAGGAGGGGTACCTCCCATACAAACCCCCCTACTCAAATTCATCTTTTTCTTAGAAAATCTTTTTTGTTTTTTTGCGCTATCAAAATGAAATTTGGATATTGGAAGTGTTTGAATTATATACATAAGCCACTAAAATTTCAAGAGCCCCGGGCTATCAGGAGGGGCCTCTACATAAATTCATGTTCTTATTAGAACTTTGGTTTTTGTGATATCATCTTGAAAACTGGTCTATATTCATCAGCAATGTAAATTTCAAGATCCTAGGATTACTGGGGATTACAAAAAACATTTTCTGGGGGCTGCGTACTCTTTGTACTACACCTTCGGCATAGTCGAATATACCCTTCTTTCTGGTTTTATCTATTTTATTTAGTTTATTTGTTAATTTGTTTATCTATTTTTTTAAATATATAGATATTTTATTTATTAATTTATTTATCAACTCATTTAATACAATTATTAATATTTAGTTACTTGTTAATTTATTTATTTTCTTATTTACTTATTGCTCCTTTTAATTTCAGTTTTTATTTATTTATTTATTACTTTATTAAGTCATTTAATTATTAATTTAGCTATTAACCCTTTGATTTACTTTATAATTTATTGTATTTATTTACTTAACTTATTCATTTCCTTTATCATTTCTTTTATTATTTATTCATTTACTAACTTATTTATTTATTTATTTTCTTATTTATTGTATTTACAATTGATTTATTCATTTTTTAATAACTTAATGATTTACTTACAAATTTTTATGTTTGTTTTCTAAATGAAAAGTCTATTAAACTTTTTATTTATTTTATTATTTTTTATATGTTATTTATTTATCAAATTTAAAATTTGTTAATTTAAATATAATTTTTTTCATTATATTTATTTATTTTACCAATATTTATCTCATCGAAGAGAAAAAGAAATTTATCTTCATCCGAAGTGCCTTCGATGATAATTTCGATTTTCACATTTTAATATTACAAAAAACAAAAACAAAAAAAATTTGCTTTTTAAAACACTTTTAATTTAATTAAAACCTAAATTTGTAATTTTGATTTAATGCAGAAGACCACAAATATAAACAAACAAAATACATTGAGACACAGATAATTTCGATAAAAAAAAACAAAAAAAAAAATTTTCAAACACAAAAAAAAAAAATTTCAAACACAAAAATTATAAAATTATCGGCATCACATTATCAACTTAAACACTTAAAAAAAAAAATCTGTTACAAAAAACGCGCTATTAAAAATGTACGCAAAACTCACTAAGTTAAAATCAAAGAGAGTCGTAGTCGTATACGTTATATTACGTGCTACTTGTAACACGTAACACAATTTGCAATAAAATATTGTAAATTTATTTATTATTAATCGAATCGCACAGAACGCAAACAACTTCCGTTATCGTCTACCACCAAATGGTAAATGCCAAATAACAGTTTGTTGTTCTGTTGTTGGTTTGTATCTTTTTTGTTTGTCTGACGGTCTAACGGTGTGATGGTCTACAAAAGAATGCCGACACACACAGACCACAGACCAATATATAAAACGCGCGCGCTTGGACTCAATATAAGGCGACGACCTCCTCTATATAGTATTGTAAGTAGTTGAGATATAGATAGATATACGACAATTCCGATGTTTACGACGACAAGAGCATAATATGATGCCGCCGACCGAAGCCGATCACGAGAACTGCAGCAGCCTTTCCGTGTTTCATTAGACACGCAGGAGCGTTGTTTACGCGACGATGGTATGCGAAGCATTGAATCAACCAACATTGAATGTAACACGATGAGCGAACGCATGTCGAAGTCAATGAGTCCAGTTCAATCTGTCGACTTGAGTCAAGTCAAGTCAAGCCGAGTTGAGTTGAGTTTAGTTGAATTGAGTCAAATTGCATTGAATTGTATCGAAATTAAGTTCAGTTGAGTTAAGATGAATTCAATTTATTTGAGTTGACACTAAAAGGTTTCTTCTTTCACATTTCTTGAGTTAAGAGTGTTGAGTTTAATTTACAATAAAGTTGAGTTTTTACTTAAACTCAATAATTGAGTCAAGTTGAGTTCAGTTCAGTTTAAATTAAAACTGAATTGAGAATCCTTTTAGATTCTTCATACACATTTCTTGAGTAAAGTAAACTCAACAATTGAGTTGCTACGGAGACTCAAATTAAGTTGAGTTGAGTTATAACATACAACAGTTTTCATCTGTTAGTTGGCAACTCACTCAGTCACTCACCCAATCGTACGGTTCGCTCGCTTTTCACTCAACAACACGCACGAAGTCAATACACGACACGTGCTCATCAACAATAATAATACAAATAATAAAAGGAATCTTTTCAATCTTTTGATTCGGTTTTATTTGTTGTTGCTGTTATTGTTGTTCTTGTTGCTTTAAACCAAACAAGATACATTTTTAGCGCCAAAATATAAAAAGCTTAGTTTCAATTCCATTTTGTTTCGTTTCATACACTTTAACTATGAAAGCTTTTAGCATTGAAACACAAACTCATTTCGTACAGAAGCTTTTATTAAACTTTCGCACTTTCACTCAAACTTTCTCTCCCGATTTCGTTACTCAAATGAAACGCACTACAAAATGAAACACGTAAATTTCTAAAGCAATAGAAAGAGAGAGAGACTAGAGAAAATACAAAAAAGAAAAATAAAGAGAAATGCACTTCACTGTCAAATATTGTAAAAGCTTATTATGATTTTTAAAAAAATGTTTCATTCTTCAAATGAGAGATTTTCATCTTAAATCATGTAAACTGAAATTGATTAGCTGTGAGTGAAGACATCAATTGTCATTGTCATTGTCATCGCGTTCCAGTCATCAAAATCTTCTGTATTATTGTTGATCAAATATTCTTAGTAATAAAAGTTAATCGAGTCTTAATATTAGAGCAGTCAATATTAACGAATTTAAAAGAATCATTCATTTATAGTTGAATGAAAGAGATGAAACCCTTATTACTTTGTATTGTTTGTTTGTAGACCAAGTCACAAATTTGGCTTTGAAATAAATGTTAACATTGGAAGAACAAACAGCAACTAAACCTCCGAGAGCTTGACTTTTACTAGATCAACTTCAGTGCAAACTAAAGATTAAACATAACATATGCCAGATAAGATATGGGCATTTCCACAGAATGGTCAACCGGGACCGAAAATGTTTATAAACAAATGACTTTTTTAACTTTACTTTTACCATACGCAGCACATTTGTCGGAATCAGACGAATCGGACCACTAGGAGGGGTACCTCTCATACAAAGCCCATGCTCAAATTCGTCTTCTTATTAGAAAAACTTCTTTGTTTTTTGTGCTATCATCCTGCAATTCGGACACAATAGATTTCTGATCCATATTCATCAACCATGTGAATTTCAATATTTTAGGATTACTTGATCGCACAGCTCCCATACCAAAAACGTTTTCTAGGGGATGCGTGCAGAGTATTACATCTTCTGCACAGTCGAAGATGCCCTTCTTTCCGATTTAAATTTTAATTTGGTTGTAAAACAATTGTATGGAACTATTTTGCAACCTTCCATGGAAAAGAAGAAAAGTTTGGCAAATAACAAGCAGACAAAATATTCTTTTAAGTAATGGATTTTCCTTCTGAGAACACATAAATGGCATTAAATTAATTTATATTGGTGCTTAAACGATTTAAAAATCTTCACCAAATATACTAGAAAAATGAAAGGTTATACCAGATGTTCCAGGCATCTCAAAACTCCATTGACCGACCGGTTGCAACATGCAAAAATGGTATTCATGGTTAGTTTCACTGCGCAGAGTTACCGATGCATAATATCAGATTCTTTATGACAAGAAGTGAATGATTATTATTTGGACAATAAGTGGCTTGAAATAGACAGAATTACTTGGAATTTTTCTTACGAAATAAGGTTTTACATGTGAAAAAAACGTGTGTATTCACCAAATTATAAAGTATATAGTGTCAATGAGTTGGCTCAATGCCTGAAAAAGCTAGGCAGCCGCCTGGTACGCATCATGTGCTGTATATACAAGGGGTTGTTACGTGCCAATAAATGGTCGTTACATCAGCTAGTATAGACAACTACCTCTGTTCTTGGTTGAGTTCCTGGCATCCATCCTGAATGCCATTCTCCCGAGAGAGAGTAAGTTTATTTTGTTGCGGCAGCTAACTGATATGATGTACTGATCGAAAGTGACACTTTGATAATTAATTTATGTACAAAATGTTAATTTCAAGGAGAAAATTATCTCTCGAAATGGTTTTGTCTATTGACAACGATGATCGTAATATATACCTAAAAACGGTTTTAACTGGAGCATAAATCAATTCAAAGATATATACAAAGAATTCACGAAATTTAATTGAAAAATCTAACAAGGCATCACTGAAATTTAGTTCCGAAAAGTTGCAATAAACTGATCGACACATACCAGATGGTCCGAGGAGTCCATTTTCGGAAATTACTTTTCAAATAATTTTAGTGTTTCCCTAACCAAAGGGTGCCAATGGAACCCAATTACTAAGACTCCAATCTCTGACTGTCCGTTCATCTGTCTGTCTGTCAGTCGGCTGTATCTCATGAACCGCAATTCTCAGATAGCTCAAATTTTCACAGAGTGTTTATTTCTACCGCTGCAATAACAACAAATAATAAAAATATAATATAAAGTTACACTGAGTTGCATTCTCATTTAGTTATTTCAATAACCAGTAAAAACTATATTTATAGTGCTTGGTTTCTATTGTTTTTTAGGGTCTATTTATTGGGAAAATCTATTCATGTTAAAATGACAAAACCATTTCGAATATATGTATGTATGTATATTCTCTACAGTAATTTAGACTACGAAAATACTTAATTATGAGGATGAGAATCTTGTTAAAATGGTTAAGTATAAAATTTTATGTAAAAGTAAGAAGAATATTTAGTTCTTTTATGCCTTAGCCTTGAGAAAAAGACCATTGCAATTCAATATTCTCTCTACATATTTCCCTGTGTAATGCTTATTAAAATTTCTTAAGCCACACACACCCATGCCCAAATACACACACAAACACATTAATTTCCAAAAAGGAATTAACTAAAAAACTTATTAAATACTCATAAACTAAGAAATATTGCACTTGATAAATAATTTAAAGCTTTATTAGAGGCTTTCCAAAACAATTGATGCTATAAATTATATTCATTTCTTTTTTTCCTCTGGCATAACCATAAGGGAATCATAAATAATAATGTTCTAAAAAAATTTAAAACAAAAAACGAAAAAGTCCTTAGGCTGCATATGGTTTACCATAGTAAAGTCGTCTGTTGTTGTTCTATGTGTACCTGACATAAGAAAACCCAACGACCCACGAACTCATCGACCGACCGCACATTGGCAACAAATCACAAAAACAATAAAGGATTTCTTAACTATTGTTCCGCTTAACAGAGACATACAGACACAGATGCAAACCCACACTAACTAAAATGTAGGGGTATTAAAACCAATAAGACCAAGAAGACAATGACGACGATGACGACGGCGTCGACTAAACCAAATTCAAGCATAGAAACTAAACATTCAGAGAAGAACAAAGGATGGGACGTAGAACGTTATACTTAGGAATGGAACAAAGCAACAGTAAATCGCCATTTGATAATTTAAGCATTGTCCTTAAACCACAATAGCAATAGCAATGACTATGACTATGGCAATGGTTATGGTCATAGTGATGGCGATGGCGATAATTCTGTTGGCGACGACCATGTTGTCTATGAAGAGCCGACAAGATAATTAATGTGCAAAGCGTGTTCATTGTTAGGCCAATGTCTAGCAACTACCGTCTGGTGGTAACTTCTCTTTGTTAAACGAATATTCTTCATGTGCCATATACAAATATATATCCACATATACATATTGTATTTATATGTATGTATATTACTTGTAGTAGTATGTGTCTGTGCGTTTTGATTATAATGGGCTGCATTGAATTGACTCAAACAAGCAAGTGGCATATGCTCTAATGATACATAGATAATCTGCTGCTGCTATTGCGACTGATACTGGTTTCTGCTATTGGTGTCTGGTTCAGTTACTTCTATTGAGGAATTAATTGTTTCATAATGCAATGAAATGTAATATAAAATAATTATGCAATTATCATTTGACCAAGTTGGAGACAAAACTCATACATACTCGTAATTAGTATGCACACACATATGTATATAGACATTAACATAGTTTCTCCTTCTCTTTCTCTCTCACTCCCTCTTATCTAATGTGATTAGTTCAACAGTGAAAAATATGCTGAGTAATTACCGCCCGTGGGCATGTCGCAATGTGAACTTTTGGTACAAATTTTTATGTGTGTCATGCATCATGCATTTGCATGTTCATTTATGCATTCATCCATATAATGATCATTAATGAATGGTTATCATTGTTATTACAATACTTGTAGAATTGTGTTATAGACATATAATCGACAGCACTCACCTGTAAAGAGAAAGATAAAAAGAAATTAGAAAATTATGAAGTTATTATGAGCTTCTTACATTAAAGAAAACCAAAAGTAATGCGAGTATAAAGGCTTATTAAATTTTTGAGTTTATATACATACTTACATATGTATATAATTACAATAGATATCACTTGTATTAAAATGCATTATATGCTACAAAATTTTTGTTTATATGCAATATATCATAAAGGTAATAATCGGTTGTATGCAAGGCATGTGCATATAAACAATCCATTTTTTATCCTTATCTATATAAATAAAAATGTGAAAGTTCGTATATTCATGATCTAAGAACTCGAAAACTACTTTACTGATTGCTCTGAAATTTTGAAACAATGTTGCAGACGATTTTTGATGTGTTCTTAGATCTTTATTATTTATATACTTTCTATTATTAACCTAATATTTAATAAAATAAATTTTAATGCCGCATCCTAAAAATTGTACGCCATTTGTTGTTCATCGCATTATTTGTGTATTTGAAATATAAAAAGTAAAGCATACTTTTATGACAAAACATATAGACTGGACAAAACATGAAAGTAGACCATTTCGTAAGCGAGTTGTCCACTCTATATGTTTAATAGTGTTTGACCAGCCTGAGCCACAGCAACGCGTAGCGTGTACAATTAACTTAAAAATATTTCATATTTATTGTTTTTTCTAAATCCATATTAGGATCTATTAATATTTTCAGTGGGGCATATTTTCCATTAGCTAACTTTCCAATACAATAAACTCTTTTGTCTGTACTACTTGCATTGCATAGGAATGAAAATGTTAGACGTTGCTTTTAAGTGTTGAATCCTTTTGGGTGCACCTCATTTTACAATGATGCAAACTCCTGTGCCTTAGCAAGCAAGACAGGTCCATTATGAGATCGTATTTAGTTAAACAAGATCAGTAAGGATTTCTGTAAGTTTAAGTGTCCATTTTTTCTATCACGTTTCCTATGACGCTAACTTTGTATTTAGGAGCCAATTCTGTTTGGTTCGTATTTGATGTTAAATCGGTTAAAACTTCTAGTTTTTGTCTATCAATATATAAAATTGTAAACGCTTTTCTGTCTGTGCACGCTAGTCTCAGAAACGGCTTAACCAATTTTCATACAGTTTTCACTAGAGTATTGCAGTAAGGTTCCTGTAACATAAAGCGTTTATTTTATTCCAATCGGTTCCCAAACAGAAAAGTTAAGTTAATTGAAATAATGCACTTTGGACGATTTGCCTGAAACTTTTCTTAAATATAGTTTCCTTTTCAAGATTATTAATAAATAAATATGTTACATTTTGGAGCGAAGGCGTAGCAACGAAAGCCGGCACAGTTAGTAGGTACATATATTTGAGATAACATATTAAATGAATATTACTAAATAGCTAAATAAAATGATTAACAAATCTGTAATTCATAATCATTTACTTATTTCACTTTTACATATTTTCTCTTGCTTATACGTAAAACATAATTTTATGTTCATTTTTCAATTTATTTTCTTAGTTCACGTTGCTTGGTTGGTATTGATTCGTTTTGTTCGATCCGTAGTAATTTCTTTTGAATATTTTAAATATTTTGCAACTGAAAACTTTCACCTTGTGCATTGCTAAAATATTAATGATGCAATTTTTTATAGAATTCAATGCAATTGATTTACATACTATATCAACAGATCATTTCTACAAGTAACTGATCAAGTTGCTCTTTATGGTGATATACAAGGTGTGTGTCAAAAGTTTCCGAACTTTTCAAAAAGAAAAAAAAACTACAAAATAGTTTGGAATGAAACT